>JAHBCN010006324.1:0-49707 GCA_019359885.1 Listronotus oregonensis | reverse complement strand
ACGTAACTACGATTTTGTTAAGTTGAAGGAAATATAACGAAACTATTAGGCTCAAGGCGC
Organism: Listronotus oregonensis; assembly: GCA_019359885.1. Taxonomy (NCBI): domain Eukaryota; kingdom Metazoa; phylum Arthropoda; class Insecta; order Coleoptera; family Curculionidae; genus Listronotus; species Listronotus oregonensis. The sequence continues at coordinate 49,647 of JAHBCN010006324.1, read as the reverse complement.
TGTTATTGTTTCAAGATAAAGTAACGTAAAAAAGGAACGAAAACATTAAATGTAACGAAATTACGATTATTTTTTGCTTAGGGGGCGGGAACGCCCCAAAAAGGGTTTAAAATTCCCAATGGTTATTTAAATGATAATGTAATAAAAAAACTGTCAAATGTAAAACGTTTATAATTAATTTATTTTTGGTAGTAGAAATTTTTCCCAAAGAAAATTACAACAGTCTTAAAAATAGCACCAGAAAAGATAGCCTCAATTTTAGAGCTGGGTAGGAATCAATTTTCCTTTTAGAATCAAACCGGGGATTAATTTTTTAGATACAAAGCAACGATTATTTTTGAAAATGGGATCCTTTTGGATCCAGATTTGTTATATAATTAAAAAATGGTAAAAATCGAGCCCTTTTTTGGGAAAAAGATCCGATTAAAGGGAATAAATTTGTTATATTTCAAATTTTGGGGACAAATCCCAAAAATCCCCTTTTTGGGAATACGCCTTTTCAAATTTTCCCAAAAATTTTCCCCCAAAATTCTTAATTTCCAAATTTTGACCTACCCCCTAAAACTTATACCCCAAACAAGGCAAATTTTTATAAATGCCCCGCCTTTTTAAATTTTCCCAAAATTTTTTACCTAAAAACAATCAGCGTCCATTGATTTTAAAAAATGAAGATAAATTATTTTAAAACATCTGCTTATTAAGATCTTTAACTAAAATATGTTTTTTTTTTGGGGTCCGGAGAAACAACATTTAAATAAAACTTTTTTTCGTAACCATAGAGTGTGGTGCCCAAAAAACGAGCATACTTTTTACTTGCATTTATGTTAAAAGTCCGTTTAATCTTCATTAATTTTTTGTTATCCTTGAACAATATTATCATTTCGTGCCCAGTAATGGCACGACTAAGATTCCAATCCTCGGTAATTTTTGTTGCCGGGGGGGTGAAAAATTTTCTCCCAACAGCATCATCAGGGTTTAAGAAATCTGGACCTGGTGGGAGAAATTAAAAAGGGTGTGAGCCACAATAGACCGATCGGGGGGTGGAAGGGTGTTATACCCCCCACTTTAAACCTTTCCACCTACCTGTCCTTGAAATAGCCCCGATGGGCTTTTTTAAAAGGGAAATTTAATTATTTTTATTCAGGGGGGTCATCCAAAAATAAATTTAAAACCCTTTTAAACCCCTTTTATATTCCGTAAGTACAGAAATTATTGGGGACTGATAAAACTTCCTGTAAAATTACAAAAAATGTCCCATTTATAAGGGCGCTTGAGGTTATCTCAAGAACCACATTTAAAAATCTTATGAAAATCTAGCATCCCAAGGGAAAAAACAGCCCGGGAAAATTTTTCCTTTTAAAGGGTGGATTCATGTTAAGCTCAGAAATAACATATCTAAATTTAAAGAATTTTCCAAGAAGTAATTCGCAAGAGTAACAGCATTTCAAAATGAGGCTAAAATTATAAATCGCGATTCGAGCCCGGCAAAAATTTTTGAGCTTGATTATTCATCGGGTTATGTAGTATCATTCGTATTGTAGTTACCATTTGTGAGTTTAAAAACTAAAGATCATCCGGATTCGTGATGATAAAGGGAATCCATTCCTTGATTCGATTTTTTTTTCCTTAAAACGGGAATAGGATCCGTATTGGGATTAAACTTTACGAGGATCCGGATCTGTGAATCGATTCCTTTTTTGAAGGATTCGTCTCATCCCGAATTTATACCTTTTTTGGGAACAGTTTGCACAAAATAGTCCCGTTAAATTAGTTTAAACCAGAATTTACCAAAATGTGATATAGATGTTTTAAAAAGCTTTTTTAAAGATATTCAGTTAAATAAAAGCTTCGACGGGAACTTAAAGAATGACATACGACCATAATAATTTGTTTTTTAAAATTTTTAAGAGGTATCCGGCTAATCTTACATTGTAAAGAATAAATAATGTTGCAATACAGGATGTTTTAAATTTTATCCTTTAAGCGTTTTATTATGTAAAAAATAAAATAGTTAACAGATAAAAAAAATCAATTAAGTTTTTGAGGTTTTTTGTCGGAGCTTTTGTCATGGGCTAAAATGTATTCGAGCTGTTTAGTCGGGGTCTTTTTTTAGGGGGCTATTTTGTCAAGGTAATTTTAACGGATCAAAAATTCAAAGTAAGGGCCCCGGTTTTATAGGCCCATTTTAAATCATCATTCAGTTTATATTCTTTATTATATTTTTTTACCTTTTTTTTATTTTACTGTCAAAAAACGATTACATATTGTTTTAAAAAGGTTGTCACTTTCGAATTCCCAAAAGAAAGCTTAGGTTAAGGGAAAAAAAGGTTTTTTTTTCTTTGCTTTTTTTTTTCTGAACATATTTTTTTTTTTAAAAATAAAATTGAATTTTAGGGGGGGCCCTAAGGCCTAATATCCCCAACATAACCCCAATTAAATTTTTAAAAACATGTTTCAAACTTTTTTTCTAGGATAGACAAAGTTTTAAACACATTAAAACCGCGAATACCAATTTAACTATCCGTCTTCTACTTAAGTATTCCCTTTACTTTATGGGGCCAAATTTAAAAAACCCCTAAATTTAAAACTTTAATTTTTTTAAATTTTTTTTTAAATTTTTTTTACTTGGTTTTCATCCCCTTTAAAATGTACTTAAATTTAAAAAAATCCCGAAAAGGCGGGTATATGATTTTACATAAAGGGGGTTAAAAATTTTAAATTTTTTGGTAAAAAAAGACAACTTTTAATATCTTAAAAGAAATTGATATAATTATTTGTAAACACGCCTGAAATTTTTTAGAAATTTTAAAAAGAATTTGATGAACTTGGTACTTTTTTTGGTTTTTTAAAAGTGGGCTACAAAAAAAAAAAAATTTTTCCAGCAGGAAAAATTTTAACTTTTTCAGATCAAAAAATAAAAAAAACTTTAAAATGTTAAAAATGCTAAAATTAGGGAAAACATTTCATTAGGAAACAAAATGGCGACCCATTTGTTTTGGGAATGCTATTTGTCCCTTGCTTTTTTAGTCTAAGTTTGATTTGAATGACTCTCGTATTGAATCAACTATAATAGGTTTTAATATCTGTGTCAGGTAAAAAAAGGAAATAAATTTTGGAAGTTTGTCGATTGTTTATCTATTTTTATTGACAACTAGATAAAATTAACCCCGAAGGACTTTTGAATATAACCCAAAAAAGGTTTCCTGCCGATCAAAAAAATTTTAAATAATTTTCAGCTAATTTATAGATGTTGCTCTATAGGGCAAAATTTTTTTTTTTAAATATTTTAAGACAAATTGTGAAATTACCCTTATAGACCTGGGCCAGGGGTTTTTTTGGATCATAGGCCCCTTGGGTTTGGGGGTGATGCCGTTTTTTTCCCACTTTAAATTTCCCCGGAGGCATCCCCAAGGAGGGGGGTTTTAAACGGGAATTTCCCTTTTAGGCCCCACTTTTTAAATTTTTTAGCCAAAAGGCCGCGAAAATTCCTCCCAACGTCCGGTCCGCCTCTGACCGAAAGGGAACCACTGAGACATGGCCGGGGCCCACGCTGTGTTTCGTTAAAAGAACTGTAAAACAAAAAAAAAGCCAAGGGGGACGGGGCCGCCATAATGGGGCAAACATTTTTAGAAATGAACGCCCCTTTGGCGGTCCCGATAATATGGCGTTTTAAAATTTTTTTTCTACTTTTTAAAAAGATCAAAAACAACGCGTGGGGCCCGATCCATTCACGGGGAAAAATTACTCTTTCGGTTTTGGGGGAAAAAGCCCTGGAGGCCTTGTTCCGGGTTTTTGGGGCCCCCGACAAAAGTTGTGGGGCCTTATCGGGGATGTTTTTTTCCTTTAAAACCCCCAAAAAAATTTAAAATTAAAAAAAAGTTCATCGAAAACTCCCTTTTCCCAAAAAACCCCCCCAGGCATTAAAGTTTTTTTCTTTTTTTTTCAGGGAAATTGAAAATTTAAAAATGTTTTCTGTTTATCTGGGTTTTTCATCTTTTTAAGTTTTTTTTTTGCTACTTTTTCATTCTTTTTAAATTTGTTTAAAACCCTTTTTGATTTTTTTTATCTTTGAATCAAAAGTTTTCTTCTTTAATATTTTTTAAAAAATAACTTTTTCTCCTAAAAGGTACTTTTCCCCTTTCTTCCCCTTTTTCCGTCAATTGTCCCATGAAACTAAATGTTGCTTTTTTCAAAACCAGACAACGGGGGGCCCTCCGGATTTTTTAAAAACACCTAAATATGTCCCCGGCGGGGGAAACAACGGATGCCCGGGGGCCCAACCACCCCGCTACCGGAGAGACAAGACTTGAGTGATATCTTGGATTTTTCCATTATTTTTTGGTTTTTTGGACCTTAACTGTTAACAAAAAACCAAACCTTATTAAAAAAAAAAAAGAGAATAGTTAAAATTATGGGGGTACAAACACCCCACGGAGAATGTCGGCCTGTTACGTTAAAAAAAGTAAGTTTTTTTAAAATTTAAATTATCTATATTTTTTTAAAAAAAATATAAAAAAGTAAATGACTCCACCTACATTTTAAAATATGAACCTAACAAGTGTGGAGTACTCTATCAGCAAGGAAATATTATTCGGAGAGAGCGCAGATATATTTTAATTAAAAAGTGTTTGCATTTATTATTTTTAATACTACTTGTTATGAGAGTAACTGCAACAGTCTCTTTAGAAAAAAGGAATATTTTCCAAAAATAAAATTTAAACATAAATCGAATTCGAGTCTTATGTGAGTATACCCCCAATTGAAAAAACAGATTTACAATAAGCATATTAACAGAATAAGTAAGAATAAGCAATTTTATCGAACTATCTTTATAAAAATAATGTAACAATAATGTCGAGGAAAACTATTTTTGGATGCGGTAATTTCGCGTTTTACCTCGACCATCAATTAATTAGTACACTTTATTAACTACTAATTCAATAAATATCTTATTTGTCACAATTAAGTTAATCAAAAATGCGTAATATAATTTACACATTTTCATTATTTGTTTCTTTTTTGTAACCAGATCTTTCTGTTTTTGTTTTCTCGGGTTAGGATTGACAGAAAAAATTGTTTTCTTCAAATGTCAGTAAATCCGTCATTACTCGACTGTGTAGGCAAACGCGAAGTTATATTCTTCCCCCCCAAGCTTTGTTTTTTATTTTCCCCCGGGGGAAAAAAAATGTTTTTGGGCAGCATAGATAAAAAAACAACAAAACAGGCGTCAATAACATTATTTACTAAACAAAAAAAAAATTTAAAAGTTTTATTTAACTCCTTGTATATTTAATGTACTTACTTAAAAACCCAACAAAAGGAATTAAAAAAAATTTAAAAGGGGAAATTTTTTAAAAAAAAATGATTGTTACGGGTTTTAGGACGCTTTATGTTACATTACCAAAGCAACTATTCACCGAACCGGTCTAAGTCGCCCGAACCCCCCTTCTTTAATAATAAATACTATAAAAAAGATACTTTGCATTAAATTTTTTCGGCGTCTGAAGAAAAAACAGCATATTTAATTTGGAAAATTACTTTTCGGGTTTTCTCATTCCCAAACCTCACTTGAATAAAATAATATACTATTTTAGGTTATTTTTAAGATTTTTTTTTATTTCAAACAAAATTTTCCTTTTGTGTTTCTTAAATCACCGCTCCTTGACCCATAATTAAACATTTATTTTTTTTTTTTTTTTTTTTTTTTTAAAAATATTCCCCCCTTTTTTTTTTTAAACAAAAAATTCAAAAAAAAAAGTTTTAAAAAAAAAAAAGTATGAAATAAAAAATCTTAAACCCTCTTTTGAAAATTTTTTTAAACAAAATTTAGAAGATAAAAAAAAAAAAAAATTTATGAAATAAATAAAAATATGATTGCTATAATTAAATAATAAAACAATTAAACAAAGTAAAATGGGATTAAATGAGGGGATTAAATTAAACCCATAACCGCCTTTCTCGGGTTAAATGACTTTATATTAATCACCCTTAAGACTGTGGTTCAGAGTCGCTTTAACAATTTTATTTTTTGTATAATATTTTATGTATCTTGAATTTTTAGAAAATCCGAGTAAATAGAGGTTTTTACAACCTAACCACTTATCTTTTAAAATAAATCCAACGAACTGTTATAATTTATTAGAGGCAATAAAAAAACCCCCTTTTTTTTTTTTTTTGGTTTAAATTTTAATTATCACATTTTTTTAATATGGAGGGATAGGTACTTAATACAGGGTGCAGCAGCATAGCTTCCTTCTTTCAAAACTTAATAAAACGCATTGTATGAACCAGAAAGTTTTAATTTCGTTTTTACAATAATGGTAAATACCTAAAGTTTTGTTTTACAAAGGTTTTAAGAGCAAATTACGTAGGTGCCGTCTCCCATTCCCTAATTAATAAACGATTTTGGGGAACCCAAATCCCAGGGAAAAAAAAAAAAAAAAATATATATATATATATATATATATATATATATATATATATATATATATATATATATATATATATATAAAAAAAAAAAAACCCGGGGGATTTGCAATGGCCGGGACGATCTCCCGATTTATCAGGGGTTTTTTTTTTTTGGGGTTTTTTTAAACCCCCTTTATGTGAACCGTCCCAAAGGGCCCTTAAGATTTAAAGAACAAACTGGGGGAAAAAATTCCAACATAACGCATGGCTTGAAAGAGTCAGGAAACAAAAAACGGTTTACCCCAATGGGGGGGGTCAAAGCCCAAAATGTAAAAAAAAACTTTAGGTTATACCAACATTTAAAAAAAAAAATTAAAACTTTCATTCATTTTTTATTAAGTTTTGAAAAAAAGGGAAATTATGCTGCCGCCCGAAATCATTTCTTAATTTGGAAAAAAAACCCAAAATTTAAAAAAAAATTTAAATTTTTTTTTGTAAAAACCAAATTAAAAATTTCTTTATACAATGGTTTTTTTTTTGAAAAAGGGTTATGTGCCCTTAAAAAAAGGGTTCCATTTGCTTTTTTGGGGAAACAAATATACCCAAAATCCCCAAAAATAAAATGGCGAAGGCGGACTGAACAACAACTTAAAATTTTGTTTTTGTTTTTTCCTACCTGTTATTTTTTAAAAATTAAATTAAAAAAAGACCGAAAAAAAGAATTAAAAATTATTTTTAAAATCCCTTGCTTGTTTGACTAAATTAAAACTAATCCCCAAAATTTTTACCTTCCTTTTTCTTGCGCTAATAAAATTTCACAATTTTTTTTTAAAAAGGTTATCTGCAATCTTCAAAAAACCCAAAAACCAAAAAAACAAAATTTTTTATTTTTTTTTGCCCTCTTAAAATTATTAAAAATGTGCCCTAAATAAGGCCATCTATTGCCTTCACCCCAAAATAATGCGGGATTAACCCACTTATTTGTTTGGAAATTTGTTAGATAACAAAACATTCCATATTTCCATCGCTCTCAGGCTTGGTCTGCCTGTGTGTGGAGTGCACACCTGCGTTTGAGTAAGCTGTAAAAAAAGCGCAGGGCGTTCTTCTAGACACAGTCAGATAAATGACATTATCAAGAGAGCCTGATTTTGCTAAAATCCTTCTTTAGAGCCTCTTGGGTTTGCAAAACGATGAAAACGGGAGATGGAATGATCTTAATTCCCTTAAATATGGAAAACAATTACTTTGGGACGCTACTTGCAGCCATAACTTGCAAAATTTATCTGGACAAAACTTTAATTTTGTAGGTGCGCTGCTCATTGCCGAGAATAAAACATCTAAAATATAAAGAGCTTGAAGAACGCTTTATCTTCATTCCTTTTGCTGTTGAAACTTTTGGTCCTTTGGGTGATGAGGCTAAGGGTTTTATTAATGAAATTTGGAAAAAAATACAATGCAAAAAATCTCGTTCATTATCCCAAGAATTTGTTTAGCTGTGTAACGGGGTAATTCAGCATCGTTACTAGGTACAATCCAGAAAGACCTAAGACTTAATGAAGTTTATAATTTTTAAATATAGATTTAGTTATTTATTTAATTTTAGAATATTGTTATTTGGTATTTATAACATTATATATTTTAATTTATTTTTTTTATACATTTAATGTACCTAGAATAGGTTTTTAGACAAAGTATGATTTTAATGTTATTTGTTTATTATTGGTTTTTATTATATTGTTTGTTAAATAGCTTTTTTATTAATGGGGCACCATATTTATTAATACGTTTTTAAATGCGTCTTATTTTTAAATATGTTTAATAAAAAGAATTTCTTAAAAGAATTAATTTAATTTATACGAGAAATTTTTTATTTAAATTACAAAACAAAATAAGTAATACATATCTGAAAAGCCAAAACACGAAAAATTAATAATATTTTTATTTTACTTAAAATAAATACAACATCCTTTTTGTAACGTGTAGAATAATTAGCAATTAAAAATAAACTAATAAATAATATGGACGTCTTATTAAGAAATTGTTAAAAAATTATCTATCAAAAACGAACCAATAAATACATTATACGAAAATGTTAATTTTATGTCGTATTTTTTTTGTTTTAATTACAGGCAGAAATATGGCCTTGTTCGGTCTTCGTTGGGTAACCCTGTACTGGCGTATTATAATTTGGACTTCCAATAAAAAATGTAATTCATAAAAAAAAAATCGGATATATCTCGGAAACTAATAGTCCTATCGATTTTATTATTCCGTTCTTTTTTTAATTTATTATCCAAAAACTAACAAAACCTTGTAGAAGGGTTATAGTTAAGTTTCATTTTTATGTCAAGACTTTTATTAAATATAACGTCCAATATAATGCCATTAATGAAACATTCTTTAAGAAATTCCATAAAACTCTTTTTAAACTCCCAAAAGAAATGACAACTGTTTGTGTTTTCATTAAACATTTTTTCGTGTTTTTTCCTTAGGCTAGACATTCACATGCTTTGAGTTCAAGGGACGCCCAATTAAATTTTCTACAATTGTTACCAACTAAAGTCCCGTCTTACTCAAACAGCAAGCTAGCTACAGTCCCTCAAAAATTGTCTATTTTTGCCAACATTGCAAAAAATCGCCAAATCCTCCTATTAACTCCTTTATATTTCTTTATAACTCGTTCAAAGTATTATAAAAATCATAAAATTGATAAGGATTGAAAATAATTGATTTAAAAAAAGCCAATAAAGTTTGTATTTATAAAAGAAGATGGGGAACATATTATCAACACATCAATAAACATATTAAAACTTATACATCTGTAAGGTAATTCGTAAAATCTCTGAAATGCTATTTACCATGTTTGATGAAAGTGTTTCAAATATAGTGTTTTAAATATATTGGTTTGTCAAGTTTACAATGTTGAATACGTTTTTGAGTGCCTGCTGCACATATATCGATTACAAATCAAAAGTTGGCAGTCAAAGGCGAAGAAAATAAAAAAAAAAATAATTGAAAACAACAAAAAAAAATCCAAAGTGAACTTTAATCTAGAATGGGTCTAAGAATTGATAAACGTAAGCCTGGGTATGACCCTACAAGTGATGGAAATAGTGCTAGGCGTTTTTTCCATAACACACAAATAAGTGCAGAAATCACAGGAGTAAATTGTGAAATAATTGAAAATGTTTATTTAATTTTAAAAATCATAGCATCTGGCTATAAAATTAATACAAATGAATTTAAATTTTTAATAGATTAGACAAGAACAGTATATTTATCATTGTATAATTGGAACTATATACCCAGTACAGTTCATAAGGTATTAGTTCACGGGGGTGATATAATCGAATTTGTTGACTTAGCAGTTGGTCAGATTTCGAAGGATGCTTTGAAAATAAGACATAAAGAATATAAAAAATTCGATTAAATAATGGCCGTAGGTGCTCTAGAATATCTGCGAATACTGATATAATTAGAACGCTTTTGTTAACATCCGATCCCCATTTAGCTAACCTCAGAAAATTTAAATCTAGGGATAACTCTTCTTAATTTGATTTTCATTTAAAAAAGTATGTGTTTATTCAACAATTCTGTGGATTTCCCTTTTTCTTTAGACTTTTCGTCACTTAAATTTAATTGAAGAATCAGATAGTTCTGATTCAGAATAATTAGCCTACAATTTTATCCATAACTAACTTTTGATTATATTTTTTTTGCAAGCTATTGCTGATTTTAAGAATTGGTTTTTATGTTAAGTAGTTTAATATTAAAATTTATTTACTTGTATTAATACGTTTTATTTTTCAATTTTAAAAAAATAAGAAATCTGTGTTGTATTTCCACCCAAATAAAAAATCGACGGATCCAAACGTTTTTTCAAGAAAAAACACCCGAATTTTGAATGAATTTATAGGCTATTTTAGGGACACAGCGTATACCCCAGTCGTGGCACCAAAACTTTAAAAACCTCTTAGAAGGTATAAGCGACGGGCTGTAGATAACAATTTATTTTTGTTTTTAAATTGCATTTGGTGTAGAGTTATGATTTTTGCCCCGTCATACCATACGATTTTCAACCATTATCAATTTTATGATTCTTATAATACTTTGGATGAGTTATAAAAAAATACAAAGGAGTTAATAGGAGGATTTGGCGATTTTTTGCAATGTTGGCAAATATAGACAATTTTTAAGGAGCTGTATCTCGCTTGCTGTTAGAGTTAGACGAGACATTAGTAAGTAAAAGTAATAGGAATGTTAATGCTCTTTAAAAAAGTACAAAATAAAAAAATCGATAGGACAATTAGTTGTCGAGATATATCGAAAAAACGGAAAAAAAGTCCAAAAAATTCGTAGTTTTTGGGCTGTCAAAAGTTCTCATATCAAAAATTTTGGTGGGAAACAACAGATTACTCTTATTAGCACTCTAATAGACCAATTAAAACAATAAAACTAAATAGCCTATTTTATGCTTACTTGGGCCATATTTTCAATGACAATTTGATTAGGTTATAATATAAAAATTGCCAATTCCAAACATTAGTAAAAAAATCAATATGGTACTAGTATATATTTTTTAAATACCTATCTTATAATAATTTAAACACGGTTTCATATATTTAAAACAACCATACAATTAGCTAACGTTTTCCTAACTTTTATACCTAAATAACGACTAAGATTATCACTCGGAATAACTTTTTTAATTTACGGCATATTTAAACGCCATCAAATTTTCTAAATCTCTTTTTACTATTACTTTAAACTAACAGAACTATTAAAAAATAATAATAAACAGCACAAAAATTCAGGAAATTGCAATTAAATAGGTTAAAGAGAGCCTAAAAATATCAGCCTATAAATACACAATGTTTAGTTGAAGTTTTACTAGATTAAGTAGTATAAATGTCGGTTTATTCTGGTAAATATACTATGTTAATTTATTCCGTTTAAAATGGAAAAATCTATTGTGAGTAAACATTCATTTTTACGCATTTTAATTAGCTTATTGTATCATGTCGTTATCATTATTTTAAGCATGCACAAAAGTAAAATGATCAATATTTCTGATGCGTCGTTTCAATGAAACAAGGTACTGATATTACCAGTGACTCCAGCCACTAAGTAAAACCAATAAATAAATCACTTTTCTCTAAGAAAAAAAGTCCTATTTCTATTCTGTCAGGTATTTTTACTTAATAAAAAAATGTGAACATATGGTATTGTTAGTAGATAATAAGTTATGTTTCAGATTTCCAAACTCTTGAAAAATTGATTAAGGCTATCAATGCCTATTTAATGGGTACTTTCGAACTTTTTCCTTTCTTTGATATTTAAAAAAAATGATTTAAAAAAGTCAAAGGCAAGGTCTACTCTTTAGAAATATATATATATATATATATATATATATATATATATATATATATATATATATATATATATATATATATATATATATATATATATATATATATATATATATATATATATATTAACTGGGGTTCCGCACGACTCGGCAAGAGTTCCGCGGAAAGAAAATAATACTCTGAGTCCAGAATCCTGACTGGATTTTCGACTTACGTATTACCGAAAAATAAGTATCGCATGCAATGAGCTGGACGAGAAGCCCGATATATCTAGGATTCTCAAAATATTTTATCTAAAAAGTAAGACACACACCAAATATATACCAGATGCTAGTGGCCTTAATGGGAACACTTTGGTAAAGTGGTCCTGGCATCGTAACGGCCTATGAGTGGGATGTTTCGCTATCGTGGTCCGTCATGGCGTCCACGATAGAGGTATTTGTTGGAGTTCTGCTGGAGAAGGACCCTGAATCCCTCCTCTGCTCCCTCCTTGAGTTTTTATTTTTATTTCCTTGGTCGTCCATAAGGATCCCACGAGTAATGGGGAAGAGCTGGTCAGCGCCTGCGATGCCCCTGCACAGGCGTAAGGCTATTTACTCTAGGAGGTCGCCCTGTATCCCAGAGGCTCCATTCACGACACCTTTGGACCCCGGTGCCATCCATCCTTCGGTACGGGTCGCATAACGCTACTGGATTGAGGATTGAATCCTTCTTAGTCTGGTTCCTCCTCTTAGACCCTCCCGCATGGGTGGCCCAATCGGTCTGGCTCTAAAAGTCATTGGAACACGCAAGCCCGCTCACCCGGCTGTTGCCTTCGTCAAGGCGAGGATCCTTCGAGCGGTGTGTCATCACCCAGATTTTAAAAATTAATTCCAATAAATAAAAAAAGTTATGGACTCTTACATAACCGCTGTGTCACCCGGTATATATAATATTTTACAAAAAAATATTAGTCCTAGTCTTTAATTTAATTTTGTAAAATTTGCCTAATCCCATAACTTTTAAGCAAAATGTTTCAGGACCTGCTTATTTAGCAACACCATGAAGATTTAACTTTAAATGGTTAAATCTGAATAAACTAACTTAAGTTGTAGCTTTATATAACAAAATAAATCAAATAAATGGTGTTTCATTAAAAACGCCTTAGTGTTTCCTACTTTTATGATACGCCTGTATAAAATATTCAATATTTTTTAAATTTTCGCGTTTGCAATACATTTTTGACATAAAGAGATCAGTTAAGCAAAAACTTACTTTATTACCCTATTGTTGGGACACCAAGTACTAAATTGTTTTTAGGCTTGTTAAACGCTAAAAGATTAATTCAGTAAGCTAATTTAAAAACAATGTTATTTTGGTTTTCCTTTTATTTGTTCGTATGTTTTTGTTTACGATTTACATTTAGTGCTCACATAATTATTTTACGTAAATTGTTGAAACAATCTAAAGCTGTTAGTCTAGTCGAGAAGTGTGTTTCCTGCGAAAAATAATTAAAAGGCTTCGAAAAATATGAGCAATAGCTCATTCGACGAGGAATGCAAACCTGAGAAAGGCGTTTTGAGGCTTTTTTCTGCCAATAAAAATTGCAATTGTTATTAACAAAAAACGAAAAAAAGAAGCCCTTTTGGTTTTTAATGATAATTCAAAAAAAAAAAAAAATCAATAAAAGATAGTGGAAATTGCAAAAAAGATCCTTGAAGAGGAGGAAATTTCCAAAAAAAGTTTTAACTTCCGAAATTCTATCTCCATTATTTATAATTTTAATGTAACGCTGAAATTGGGCCTCCGCGCCACATTTTTGGTTGCGCGCTCGGAGTCAAAGCCGAGTACGTTACACTAAATAATTCTTTATTTTCTAGGTATTCGATATTAATTTAATTAAAAAAATATATATGGTGATTCAGAACATTTCAAAGAATTAATTTCCGTTGAAAATGTAACTTAAAGTTAATTTTCTTAACAAGTTGGACAATTGCTAGTTAACAAAATTGTTTCGAAATTCATTGTACATTAAAAAAAATGTTTAAATAATTGTGGTAAAAAATTTTCGCTTCGTGGAGCCCTTCTTATATACACACTTAATATAAACACGACATAAAAGTTGAATAAATTTTAATGCTTTGTTTATAATAATTTTATAACTTTGACAATATTATTCTGATATTTCATTTTTTGTCAAAGTTTTAAAATTATTATAAAAAAAGGATAAAATTTTTAAAAACTTTTATGGCGTGATCTTGTCGAGTATGTACATAAGAACGGCTTCACGACGCGAAAAATTTTTACATTTTTTTAATGTACCTACAATGAAGACGAAATTTCTAAACAATTTTGTTAATTAACCATTGTCTAACTGGTTAAAAAACTAACTTTAAGTTAAAAGTATTCTGAAAACAACATAATTTAAAAAAATAAATTAATATTTAATACCTTCAAAAGAATTATTTAGTGTGATGTACTCGGTTTTGACTCCGAGCGCGCAACAAAAACTATTGCAGGGAGTTCCATTTTTAGCTTTAAATTAAAATTTTAAATAATGGAGATAGAGTTTCGGGAGTTAGGATTTTTTGATCGAAAATTTCCACCTCTTCAAGTATCGTTTTTATAATTTCCCCTATCTGTTATGGTTTTTGAGTTATCATCAAAAATTAAAATGACTTTTTTTTTGTTTACTACAATTTTTACTGACAGAAAAAATCCTCAAAACGCCTTTCTCAGATTAGCATTTTGCGTCGAATAAGCTATTGCTCATATTTTTCGAAGCCTTCTAACTATTTTTCGTAGGAAACTGACTTCTCAACTAGACTATGTGTTTAGATTGGACATAGGTACTAAAAATTGTATAAAAAACTTATTTATTTTCAAAATCATAATACGAATTCTCATACTTTTGATTCCCTATTTTCGCCCAGTTCGGCATTGAAATCTCAGATGAGAGCAAAGAGAGCAGATATTTATGTCGCAAGGTCATGCAGTAAATGATCTGCTAATAGAACACGTGACCATAGGCGTGCGCACAGTGGGTGCCGTGGGTGCCGTGGCACCCCCACTAGTCTGAAAAAGATAGTGTTTTTAAAATATGAAAATTATTATTTGATAAGGTTCGATTTAAAAATTACAATCCTTAGATTCAAATGTATGAAATGTATCGTATCCAGTTTTATTCACTTCAATATTATTATTATTATTATTATCTCGGCACCCACACCAGCTTTACCCTGCGCACGCCTATGCACGTGACATGATGGATGGAGCCAAAGGAGCAAAAAAATCTCAATGAAGAACTTGGCCTTTGTATGCAGAGACACAATGTGTTGATTATAACTCATATACAATGTGATTCATGAGGAAATGTCAATATTTCAGGTACGTATTCAGGGTCCAAAAATAAAAATGAAAGTCTATACAAATATGAGTCCGCAAGGCCCTTCGTTTCCGAAATACAGGGTGTTAAAAGGTTTTTTTTAATTTTTTTTTCTAAGTTATTAAACCTAGCTTAGGTTTTGCTGAACATGATTAAGGAACAATAATTTTATTGAAAAATAAAATACATATTGTTTAATTATACATTTTGTCTTATTTTTTTTTAAATTTTGTTATAATAAAATCAGATGCGTAGTAATTTTTTTTAATCCAAATATCTCGAAAACGGTTGCTTATATTAACTTTTAACAGGTATACCATTTTGACGTAAAAATGAAAAAACATTGATTTAATTTACTTAAAAATGTAATACAGGGTGGTACCAAAAAGTTGTGATTGTTCAAAATAGTTAAAAGATGTGTAGGTGGCACCCCCTACAAGTAAGAGCGGTACTAAGATTAGATTCGAATCCGTCATACCAAAAAACCCCCGGATACCAATTTTTACTCCAATATTTACATTGTCATAGAATTAATTTAAAAAATAGAAAATATAACTAAAAACTTTAACACCCTGTATTTCGGAAATGAAGGCCTCGCGGACTCATATTTGTATAGACTTTTATGTTTATTTTTGGATCCTGACTACGTACCTGAAGTATTGACATTTCCTCATGAATCACCCTGTATACATATACCTTTTATGTATTGAATTTTTTTAGTATAAATGACAAAGCACCACATATCGAACAAATATTTGATTACTTTAAGCTACATAGCTTAATAAAATGGCATGGTAAAAAAATTGGAATAAATATAAATAATATTCAAAATAATTAATTTCTAGGCGTGCAAAGTTTTTTAGAAAAACTGTAATGCACAAATTAGCATGAGGAATGGGATTAATATTTTTATTATTTTAAAAAGGTTCATTGTCACTACCTGCCCTTTCGCCCCTTTTTTTGAAATATAAAAAATAATTACAGAGCAAGCACTTAAGAGCAGAAAAAATTAGCAATTTCCAAAGACTGTTAACGTTAATACTTTCATCTCAGACGCCTATATTTAATAAATAGTTTATTAAGGATTAATTGTGAAGTTCGCGTTCAAAACCAGTTATATCCGCGTTTTCCAAGGAAGTTTAAAGGTGTATGAAAGCCCAATACTGTAGAACAAAATTGTCCAGGCGTGCAGGGCAGCGGGAATAGGGGATTGGCCCCGCGGAGTTTGCGCAATGAATAGTAGGTCAGAGCCGGACTTCCATAATTCTTTGTTACTATCTATAAAGTTGACATCATCAAATGTAAAATTCAAGCATTCACTGTTTTTTTTTATTTTTTGCACAAAATTGTTGGTTATTAAACGATACTACCATAGAATATTTAAAATTATTGTGTAATATTGGATTTTATATCATCTGATATAATATGGAAAGAAGCCTTCTAATCAAATGGTCGATATTTCTGTGAGTTTTGTATTTTTACCAAAAATCTTTGTAAATAAATAAAAACACGATTTTTTAAAACAAATTTCAAACATTGTATGATAGTTTCATGTACTTATCACCAATTTTGTGATAAAAGAAGGGAAGATAGTGTAAATGAGTTTAATCTAATCCTAAGATTCTGGTAGTACATTAAAAAGTGAAAATTTTTATAACTGCTTTTTAGGCATATACTTTTCACTTATAACAAACATTCATGAGACAAAATAACAGTGGTTAAAAATGTTTAGTAACCTTTGGTACCTAGGTATCCATTCTAACAGTATCCGTTAAATATTATGTGTCTACAGTATGTCGAGCTTAAAAAGTTGATAATGTAAGTTTAAGAAACCAAAAATCTAATTTCTTTTTAAAGAAATGCAGAAAAAGCAAAAAGGAACTTTTACATAAAATTGTACTTTCTTTCATTCAATTAGAGCGAACTGTATATATAAAAATTTGCCTGGTCTGCCCAGTAATTATTAATTTTGATACTTTAAAAGAATGTACTAAATTATTAAATGAAATAAATGTACCTAAATGTAAACCTTATTGCTTTTTAATAATCCACAGAAATACACAAACATTGTGGAAATTATCTAAAAGATAGTTAAGATTGCCTTACTTTTCTCACTGCAATTTCCTATGAAATTTTTATTATTCTATTATTATTTTTCAGTTACCTAACGTTACGTCTCATAAGAAGCACCTAATTTAAATATAAGACATACTTACCTAAAGTAAAAAATGCCGGATATGTTATCCTTGGATTTGCAAGACAAAACCATACAACCTCTATCATTTTGTTACGATATTATAAGTAACAAACAATAAAGACAAAATTATAGTCACAATTTAATAAACACTAATCACTAAAATAAGAAGGTTTTTATCAATCCAAAAAACTTCTTCAACCACAAAATATAGGTACTCACACAAAGCAAAACAATCGAAACTAATACGGCGCAAAGGGCACAAACCACAACAAAAATGACGAATGATGAGACGACGACGGTTGACGGAACAGCGCGGATATAGTTTCATATGGGCCGCGCGCGCCTTTGCGCCAAAAACCTTAGACAACCTAAGACCAAAAACGGTACTACGGCTCTTATAAAAGTATAATGTGTTGCCTAACTACACACTGATTTATCAGTGTGTAAGTAGGGAACACATTAAATTATTTCGTGGAATTTTGTTATTGCGCAGAATCGGCGGGGCCAACTCTGACAGTTATTTTCATACTGGGCTGGACATTTTTTGATCGAATGGGCCATAGCATTGGGCTTCCATACACCTTTAAACTTCCTTGGCTTTTTCCACAAAATCATGTTTTGACGGTTTCACAATGATATTTATGAGGTCTATCGACTGCCTTCCTCATTTTGTATTAAAAGAGAATATAAACTATTTAAATTAGTAGCTAAAGTCATTAAAACCAGTTATATCCAAGTTTTGCGATCAAAAGCAGATATCTCCATTAAAAAAACATTGTCGGCGTTTTAGTTTCTTGTCGGGTATCGTAGTAATTACAGCTATTGTGAGTTTATATGTAAGAATTGGCAAAAAAAACAAGTTGAAAATGTGCGAACAATTATGAAAATTGAATACATATCTCATTTGAGTCATTTGTGTTCAAAACCAGTTATATCCAAATTTTTTTGGCTAATATTTCAAAATTGTTAATCTTTTTTTTTTTTAATTGATGATCCTTTTTGTCAAACTACTTTAAACAAAATTGCGTCCACAGAATTTTACTTTGTTTTATGTTAAAAATAAGAAGGGTTTTTCTCGTTTCCTGAAAATTTTACAAAAGTGGATATATCTGGTTAAGAGCGCAAACTCCTTAATTACTGTTTAATAATAATTGCTAACTCATGTTGATCATTACTATAACATGATTGATGAAAGCCAGAGAAGCAAAAAAATCTCAATGAAGTACTTAGTGTAGTACAATGTAACAAAGTTTGAGATATTCACTAATTATTTTCTTTAATTATTTAAATTTATATTTCGTATACTAATTACATTTGACTATTCACGAGATTCGAAAAGCTTGTACAAAAAGGATGTTTTTTTTTTTAACTGGAACCCTTTAAAAATTTTATTAGTATTGGGGAACTCTAAAAATTATACACAAAATCTATTTATGTACATTTTTTATAATATTATGTCTCCTTTTCTACCTAACTTATCCAAAACTTCATTTTTGGATGTATAAAATATTTTTAAGAATGAACATCAATGCTAAACCGTTGTGTCTTTCATCAAATTTTGGCGACATACCGCGTTGAACATTGTTAGGACAGTTAACATACCGGTTTATTTTCGCGAGAAGCGGTAACGTAGGGGAAGGTGTTCTGACATCAGTATATACGTCATTACTTTGTACCCAGTATCTACCGCTATCGCCACTAGTCAGGAGGAGCGTTAATAATGGTTATGTCAAATTTAAATTTAAAATAATTGAAGATTCGTGGCTTTTCTATTGTTTTGGTTCTTGTGATGTTTTCTTGCTATGGTTTAACAACTATTTGGATTGCAAATTTTTTTGGTTTATTAGTTAATTCCCAGGGACGCTATTCTTGGCCATTCGCTTCTTTTGAGATCCGTCAAATCTGTTAATAAATTAAATGAAAATTCGACGAATCCTAAAAGATGCGAATGACCAAGAATAGTGCCCCAGGAATTAATGCAATTATATTTGAATCATAAAGGAAAAATGTACTTGTTATAGTTGACTTGGAAACAGCTAATATCTTATTAAATGAAAAATGTGGTTTATATATTATCTTTTCGACTTATTTCTTAACTCTCCAAAGACCTTTCATTTAAATTTAAACTTAAAAATATATTAAACGATTAGTATGTAAGTTGACATGCGTAAACCGTTTCGTTTTTGCGAGGATAGGCGGGTAAAACAGGGTTAGAATGGTGGGGGAAAGAACTGCTATCAACCAGTAGTTAAAAACGGTAAGTCGCGAAAATATCCTTTTTGTCAAGTTTTCTAGGTACTTCTTTAAATGTTTTGAAGAAGAAAATGTTCACCCGCAACTACGCGCCGTGGTTAATTGATTTAAGCAGAGTTGGTTGGTGCCCATATTCTACACTGCAGCATATTGGCTTATTGCGTTTCTCTTTCTTATTATAAAAGCCCCCTTTCTTTAAATAGGCCCAGTAGGTTTATGGGGAAGAGTATTTTATTTCCGAACAGTATGTTTTTTTTTTGTATATTAATGCTTGGCAGTTGTACAGTAAAGCGCAGAGTACTGCGAACATAGGACAATCTTGGACGATTTTGGATGTACTTAAAAACGCCGCACGCATTGCTTATCGATCAATAATCTTCCAGCAAACAATTCAATACGTTTATTTCTGAAATAATTCTTTAGTATCGAACGCTGGACAGCAATAGTTGTACAGTGTCGAATATTTACGACCAAAAAGTTTTTTTAATAAAATAATTATTATTAGTAATGGATGTTTACGAACTGAAAGAGAAAATTAAAATATTTGAATGGTATCACCGTGGAAATCCTGTTAGGGAATTAGGGAATTATTTATTAATTTATTTATAACTAAGCCGACTCCCACGATTTCCACTATTTACCGAGTCATTAAAAACTTTCTGACATTTGGTTGTTTAACTCCAAGAAAACATAAACATGATAGTGCCCCAGAAAAAAAAACCAGGAAAGGAAAATGAAAGAAATTATGGTAGTGACAAGTGTTATTAAAAATCCTACAGTTTCCATTAATACAATTGCAGAACAGGTTGATTTGTGCAAAAGATCAGTGGGAAGAGTGCTGAAAAAAAATTTATACCGCTCCTACAAAGTAAGAAAAACCCACGAAATTAACCCTGATGATCATTTTAGACAAATACAATTTTTTAAAACTGTAATGGAAATGAAAAATAACAATGCATTTATAAGAAACATTGTTTTTACTGATAAATCGACATTTCCACTTCATGGTCTCACCCAACGATTTTTTTCTCTGGGGTCACGTAAAATCAGAAGTTTATGGTTTCCAGGAGAATAGGGCTATTAATCTACAAAAATTACAATTACAAATTGAGAATTCTTTTAGGATTATTACCCTTAACATTCTAGCAAATATCAGAAGGCGTTTTTATGACAATCTTAGTAATTTTGTGGCTCAAGAAGGTGGTTTATTTGAGCATCTTTGATAACTTGAAAGAGTTTTTTGTATATTTTATGAATGCACATTAAATTATTTTCTTAAGAATATCTTCTACGTTTCATTATTTATTAGAAAAAATTATTTTATTTTATTAGGAAAAACTGTTTGGTTTTTAAGACCGCAGCAAACGTTGCGGTCTCGTAAGCAACTAATTTTAAATTTATGGCTTATAAAAAAATCAGATCGAAGTCGGTTGACGCTAGCTAGGCTCTTGTTACTTGCCTACAAACACTGCATCCTCTAACTGAAAATAAAAACGTAGTACACAACTAAACTGGGCAGATAATTCTTCCGAATTTATCACCGCATTCCCCACCAGTCCCAACCAAAAATAAGCCAACTAAGGAAACGAGACGGAAATTGAAATGCAAGCCACAAAATTATTATTGGTATTTTAGAATTGGGTTCATCCAAAATTGTCCAGGAGCCTCCTATGTTCGCAGTACGGTGCGCTTTACTGTATATCCTGCGTGTAGCCCAGGAAACGAACCATTTTGCCTAACAAATGCATAGAATGACTTGAAATTTTGACAGTAGATAGAAAATAGTCTAAGGATCAAATTCTATATTATGCTGAGGGGCGCCTTTACTTTGGGGGTGGTTGCCAAACCATCTCGGGGGTCAATTTTTTTTTAAATATTTTGACGATAGAAAAATGATTTCTAAGAAAAAAATGATCTATGCATTTTTTTTAATGCATACATTTCGAGTTATTCGCGATCAAAAGTCGGAGTTTTTCGTCGATAAAAATCAAAGTTTTTAATCGGTTTTTTGCAAATAACTCGATAATCATGGATTTTATCGAAAAAACTGTTAAAAACAAAATTGTAGCTTTAAAAAAAAACGAATAATTTTTTTTTGTAATTGCTGTGGAACCAATACAAACCAAGTTGTGGTTTGTTAAAAGTTAGCTGTTATTCATCAAACACAAAATTTCAGAGTTTCAAAAGCAAATAACGCAAAATCTACGTATTTTCCGAGAAAAACTTCGTAGATATATCATAACACTTGACTGAATTGTGATTAAAATATAAGGTTAGACCAAAATTTTTTAGGTGCAAAAATCTTTGAAAACAATCCCTTAATTACCACCCTAATTAAAATTAGTCGTAGCCCCCTTTTCCAATTCTCTTAACCTATGCATTATAAATGAATTCTAAAATTTTAACCGAGTTAAATTGCTTAATTTTGAAAAATGCAGCTGCAAGTAAAAATCAAATATCAAAATGTTAGTAAAATTACCTTTTGTTGAAAATAACTCGAAAATAAGGGAGATACGTAAAAATTACTAAGGTATCAAATTGAAGCTTTTTGAATAACATTTTTTTTTTCTAATTTACTGTATGACGGAAATTAAGTGAAATATACACGTTCAAAACATGTGTATATAGACGAGCACTAACTTGTTTCACCCCTTTAAACTCACCCCTTAAAAAAAAGGGTTTTAAACAGTTCTAATATATGGGACCTTATAGATCTTGGAAAAACCAAGAAAATGATTTTTAAAGAACTTTTGTCACAAAAACTAAACCAGTTATATGTTTAAAAATCCATTTTTTTGGAGCATTCGTTACAATTAATAAAAATTCTGCGGTTTTGTACTATTTTTTGCAATGTAAGATTGTAAGGGGTGGGTTTTTAAGGATTAAAAAACTACAAAATTAAATCAGTAATATTTTTGAGCAGTCACATTTCTTAATTACAACTCTGTGACAATATGTTATTTTTTCTTGGGTAATTTTTTTTTTATTTAATTATAATATGAGTTGATTTTCAAGGATTGAAATATATTAAATAATGTTTCAAAGAATTAAATACTTATTTTTAAATTTATATGAGCCCAATTTTATGTGACTTATGGCCGGTTGCACCAACACTTTTTGCGACACTTAAGTTGTTCTTAAGCATTAACTGCCCCTTAAGTTTTAAATGTTTCTTGCACCAGCTGAAATTGGTCCTTAATGGTCCCTTAACTTTAAGTCTAGGATTTTCTGTACTTAATGATGCTTTAGTAATTTGAAGTTGACATTTGACAAATATTTTGTTTATTGTTAATTTATTTTTCGTTTGTAGTTTCAAATAATTAATTTGATAAAAATAAATTATGTAAAAACGAAGTTTTTAAACAATGGTGTTTTGGATTGTGATATTTTAAATGCGATGTTAATGTTAATTAGATTTCCAAAGAAAAATGTAGAAGCAGCGAATTTTTTTACTTATGGCATTTTTCAGGTTTATTTACCTTTTTTATTCTTTTGGACATTGCTCTGTTATTTTTAAAAGGAACCGTTTTGACGAGATGGATAATCTTACATTTTTCAAAAGGTTCAAATTAACGAAGCCAACAGTGCTCAGCTACTTGAGCAAATCGAAGATGAGCTTAGTTTTAACATGACAAGTTTGTATTAGCTTTTAAATTTTAAGTATTTACTTGTAAACTAGGAACATTTAAATTTGTTCACATAAAATAATAAGTTTTTTTTTAATTATGTATTTGTGTTTATATTTCATATTGACAATAATTGTTCCCTTTCCATGGCCGTAAAGAAAGGCGCCCTTGATCTTTTTTTCCCATACAAACTAATAACTGATTTTGTATTATATTGTCTATAAAATGAAAAAAAGTTTTAATTATTTACAAAGATTCAAGTCAGATTACTGCTATCATTCAATGACACACAAGCTAGAAAAGGAAAGATCTAATATCAGGTAATTCTGATTATTCGCGTAGTAAAGGCCAACAACAAAAAAGAAGAACGATGCAACGTTGCCATCTTTCTAAGTACTCTTAGTTAAGTTGCAATAAAAATATAATGGTGAAAGCGAAAACAATTTAAGTTACCCTTAATTTTAAGAGTTTCTTAATAAAGGTCTACTTAAGATGCTTTTGGTGCAACCGGTCATTAAGCTTCAATATAAAAGTTTTGAAGGTTTTTGCAATAAGTGGGAGTTCTTACCCCTAAAAAATAAAAAGCTACCAGCAAAATGGTGATTTTGAAGAGAAGTGTAAGTTAAGCTTAATCCCAAATTTTCATGCAAATCACTGTAATACAATAATATATTATTTTCTAGGGTAAATAATGTTTTAAATCATAATGAGGGTTGATTTTTAAGGGCTGAAATATTTCAAATAATGTTTCAAAGAAAGAAAATACTACTTTTTCAACTTATTTAAGCCAACTTTTACTCAACTTAAGCTTTAAAGTATTTTTAGGTTTTAGCAATAAGTGTGTGGGTAAGTTAAGCTTAATCCCAAATTTGCATGCAAATTTATGCATTTTTAAAAAATTGCCAGTTTTTGCACTTTTTTCAGCTTTGTTTTCTGGACTAGTAAGTCTGTTTCCTTCTCTTTCTTTTCTCCGCGTCTGTATGTTGTGGAACTGTTGTGTATGCCCAATTTCTGCAAATGTTTCCTCAAATGACTAACTGCTAACTGCATTGTTTATTTAATCCCACGGATGGGAAAGTTTATAAACTTTGACCAGTTTTTTAACGGTTTGTAGTTTGCCAGAAGGGTTCCAAAATTAAATATTTGAAGGAGATTTGTTTGACCAATTTATCGTCAACAGCCCAAATAGTTATGTAAAAGAAAGGTATAAAAATACTTTTTCTGTAATATTGCTGAAAAGTGTTGGAAAAAAATTCTTTTCTAACAATAGGAATCTGTTATCCTGTAGTTCTTGGTCCAAACCGTCCAATATCGTGTTCTTTACAAAAATGCCATATTTTAAAGAATTGATTAAAGTGAGGATTATTGTAAATGTGAAATTAAACGTTGTTTAGTGAATTTTTTTACTAAAGCCATACATCCAAACAAATTCTAGGGAAGATCGAACCGCCCCCTCCCCCTAAATACGCCATTGGTGCTAAGGAAATTGGTCGTATGACATCCACCACTGGGTGTGTCATTCATCGACGCTTGGGCCCTATTCTCACGGCGCTACACGACATCAATATGACATGCAAGCGATTAGAGGTGGGTAGAGATGAGCAAAACTGCGATTTTTCAATCGCAATCGAAACTGTGATTGCGAGTCTTTAATCGCTGCGACTGTAACCTGCGATTGCGATTTTTAAGATTGGTAAACGACGACGATGGCGATAAATTGCGTTAGTTGTTAGTTTTTTAACACCGAACTTGCTGATTATTTACATTTTCCTTAGCGCGAACGCCGCGAGTTGTGACCAAATCGCAATTGCAGCATGTTACAGGATCCGGCGTCTAGCGCCGAGAAGAACTCTCGGGTCCAGCATTTGTAAAACACAGTGACTTCCATGTTTCTTTAAAGCGATGTTGGTTGTCTAAAAAGTTAAACTCGCCTGATCGCTAATGATTTCAATCGCCGTTTGCTAAGAAGAGTGATCGCAGGTTGCGATTGCGAGTTTAAAAGCGCTGCGATACAATCGCAGTTCGCGATTTTTTGCTCATCTCTAGAGGTGGGTCGTTATTTCAAAACGATATATTACTAGAACGAAACGTAACGTTACCAACTTTCGCAATAACTCGTTGCCAAGGAACGAGAGAACTGCATCATCTGACCGGTCTGGTTGCCGCGAGCAGCCGACAGACGTTCGCGTGATTGTGCGCCTGCCCGTTATTCGGAAACGATAAGCCGATAAGCGAATAAAGTTAAAAGTTATTACAAGTTATTAGTTATTAGGTATTATAGGTACCGATTGCCCGTTCTTCGTTATTTAAGAACGAATTCAATAACTTTATTTTAGTTTCGCGTCGAAGTAGATGGACTGCAGAAACGACTGAAGCTCGTATTCCCGTAAACGATTTGGTTATAAATATAAAAGTATAACAATTAAATAATAACAGGGGTAAATAGTGCTTCAAATAAAGCATTATAAAATATAAATTTTTAATGAAAAATAATAAAAATTCCACCAACAAAATAGAACTTATTTTTTCCTATGACTATGAATAAAATATAAAAATAAATTAAAAAATATAGATTAAATATAAAAAGGAAACTTAAAAATAAAAAAAATATATACATAGTTGAATTAAGCTTATTGGTTTTGTTAAAGAAATTTCTAATAACTTCGTTTCCAAATAACGTTATTTAAGAACGTTATTTCTTGGCAACGAGAACGAGTAACACGTTATTTAAGAAGAACCGTTATTCCCACCTCTACAAGCGATATATCGCTAGAATGCTGCCGCCGTGTATTTGCGATACGACCTGCTGGAATAAATGTTATTGAAAACGGCCGCTGAATGAGATATTATGTAGTTTCGTTTAAACGGTTCGTATTGGAGACATTTTTTTGTTACCTATCCTACATGTCTTGTAGAAGTCGCATAGCGCCGTGAGGCGTATTCCCGTTTTTGTGTTAAGTAGGAAACCAAGAATGTCGCAAATTCAACACGGATTTGTGACTTATGCCTACAGTACAAAACCGTGTCAATTTTACGTCTACTAAGCACGGTTTTAGGATAAGTACAACGCGTATTTATTCTACAAACCCGTGTTTAGTTTATACGGCATTCGACTAACTTATTTTTTATTTAGTTTGTTAATGTTTAAAAATAAAAATATACAAATTATAAGTCCATTAAACAAGGAACAATAAATTTTTTATCAACTTATTCTTAAAAAAAAACAAAATATCTTTTATTTTCGTTATTTATAACTTAGGATTAGTTTTAAATTTGTATATTTGCTTTCAACGTAAGCTTGATTTATATTGGATATTTTAACAGTAACATTAACGTTTCCTTGACAGTAAAAAAAGATAACTTTAAAGAATATAATAAAACAATTACAGTAAACAAAACAGCAATAAAAACCCTTTGTTTTAAAGAATTGCTGTTAAAGAAATGTTAATGTTACTGTTAAAGATTCCAGTATAAATTGAGCTATATCTAGTATATTACACGGTTTTGTACAGTCAATACCTACGTCTGTATACTTTTTCCAAATACGCGCTTAGTAGACGTGAACTCGACATGGTTTTGTAGTGTAGAAATAACCCACGAATTCGTGTTGACTCTGCAATTTACTTGGTTTCCTACTTAACGTTTCCGTGTTGAGTAGGAAATACGCCGCCGCGAGGATAGGGGCTTAGAGAGATCATAGATAACCTAACTTTTTATTGAGATCAGTGAGAGAGATGTACACGACCAAACTGGGAGAATAAAAAAATAACGTAAAATGTTCTAGTAATGAGATTTTGCTAAATTAAGTTATGGAAAAAGACGCGGTTTACTGGTAATAGGCACGTGAACCATACTGCGTATGATAGTAATCATCTTTTGTCTTTATTGGAAGCAATATGACTTCGCAACGCTATATCCAGAAACTAGGGGATTCTTATTTTCTCTTTCATTATATCTTCGAACGCTTAAAATATTTATTTTTCACCGAAATAACGTCGGTCCACACGTAACTAGATGGATTACCTCAAAAACGCCTAAGTAATTACACATTTTAGCGAATATAATTAAATGTTTTCATTTTTATTTTATTTTCTGGTTTCTTTGTTATGGCGTGAAGTTCTCGAATAATTATATGCTTTAATTTGGTTAGAACAAATTAGGCAGATTAAAAAACTATATATTTTAACAAAATAAAAGGCGTAAACATGACCTATAGGTGTTGGGGTTCACTGAAGCCTGTTATTAATTAATTATTTTCAACTGTGTTTTTACACGTGTAGTTTAAGTAACATCAAAAAGCTAACTTAATTAGGTATAAGTAATTTGTAACGTAAGCTAATTATTATACAGAGTTTGTCATGAGTTTCCATTAGAACTTTACGGTGAAGGACGTTTAGTGTTATTGTAATATTTTAATGTCTGACTTTTTTCGGTATGCTTATTTACTATAAATTGAAATACCTAATCAAGTTTCGGTGGTAAGTCTACCACCGTAAATCCGCCAAAACTATATTTATAGAACATATCATTTTTACAAAAGTGATAAAACTAAAAAAAAATATTAAAAAAAAAACAGGTTCAATAATAATTACTAGGGATGCACCGGAATTCCGGTGGTACCACTAAATCCGGCCGATCCGGCTAGTTGGCCGGAATTTTCGGTACTTTTTGGAAATGTTTAAGTTTTAAATTTTAATATAATTTAAATTCAAATATATGCAAAAATAAAGCAAAATATTTTAAGTTTTTTTTTTTAATTGGTACCTACTTACCTATTGTTAAGTCGTTAATTAATCACAAATAAATTTTTTTTGAACAAAATATATTTTCTTTCCAAAAATTACAAAACATAAATAGTAACTAAAAACATTATTAACAGCCAAATCCTAACAGCAAAAATAACAGCCAAATTCCCTGTCATGGATAAGTCTTATAAGTATACAGTTTTCATTTTTTTGGTAGGTGGTAGAGGAGCTTTCCTCGCCTGAGGCGGTACCACCCCACTTGCCCTTTAAAGGACTCGTGAAGTCTCAGGACGTTTCGAGTTCTAGGCGGTGAGTCAGTGTTCCTTCTTCCTCTTCCTTCTTCCTCTTTTAGTTTTCCTTCTTCCTCTTCTTTCTTTTCCTTTCCCTTTTTTTTTCACTCTACTAAAATTTGGAAATAAGGATGATGGCACTCCCGAACGTAAAGTTATCCGGAGGTAAAATACCCCTCCATTCGGTTCTCCGGCCGAGGAGTACATTTGGGGGGCCACCATCGAAAAGTACAATATCCTTCACAAATATATGTGGGCTTAACTCCAACGTAAACTCTGTTCACCATTATCTCCAATTCTCCAAACCCCACATACAATTTCTCACCAAAACCCAAGTAAGTCCCAAAACAGCAACCAACCACCTCCTTTTCCCAGGTTATGAACTCATTTTATCTTTTCGACCCCATGGCGGAGTTTGTGCTTACGTTCGCAACGACCTGGCTTGTATAGCACAAGCCAGGTCGTTGCGTCTTTGATATAGATCAAAGATCGACAATATTATTTCCCAGTTTCCATTGGCCGAAGTAATCGTTCTCGGGGATTTTAATGTTCATAATAAGGATTGGTTAGGATCCACAAAAACTGATACACAAGGCAGAGCAGCAAAAAATTTCGCAATTAGCAACTCGCTCACCAATATAATTATGGAACCTACCTACTTTCCCAAGGTTCCCACCCATAATTCTAACCCCCTAGATCTCTTTCTTACTTCCACCCCCGAACTCTATCAAGCATCAGTAACTGCTCCCCTTGGTCGCTCTGACCATGGTTTGGTCACCGTATCTTACTCCACTCATTTCTTTGCCAGCTACCCTTGGGATCCTACCTGCTTTTCTATTTTCGATCCTTCCGAAATATGTAAATAAATTACCGAAACAATTCAACTAGGCATTGAGACCTATATTCCCCACACTAAAAAGAACCCCATAACTTCAAATCACAAACCGTGGTTTTCTAAATCCTGTGACAAAGCCAGAATTTTAAAAATTCAAGCCCACAAAAGTTTCTTCAAAACCCCAGTCCCGAAAATCGACAGGCTAGCATCGAAGCGAGAAATCAGTATAATCAGACTATCTCAGAAGCAAAAGACCGTTTTAACAATCGAATAAAAGTTAAAGTTCTCTCTTGCTCAAATGGCAGTAAAGCTTTCTGGTCCTTTGCCAAAAATATTAGTCAGAACTTTTGCACAAATTCTTTTCCACCCCTAATCTCTGAAGATGGAATTGTCTCTACCTCCAAAGGACAAGCCGAACTATTTGCCCAACAATTTGCTGCCAATTCTACGCTTGATCCTCCTATTAATCTTCCCCTTCCAACAGTTGTCCCTGTTTCTCATAAAATGTCCGATATAATTTTTAAAGTTAAAACGTATTATTTCTTCTCTTAATACTAAAAAATCGTCTGGGCTAGATGGCATACCAGCAATCGTCTTAAAAAAATGTGCTCCCGAGCTTGCACCCATCTTAACTCGCCTCTTTCGAATCTCTTACGACACGGGCATTTTCCCGGAGAGTTGGAAAGCTGCACGTGTGCAACCTGTCCCCAAATAAGGATCCAAAAGTCTTCCTTCCAACTATAGACCTACATATATCTCTTCTTTCAGTTGTTTGCAAAGTAATGGAAAAATTCATTAATTCCCAAATCTTAAAGTATCTGGAAAAACATAAGATCTTACATGATAGACAATACGGATTTCGTCACAGTAGATCCACAGCTGATCTCCTTTCCTTTGTCTCACACAACTGGAACAAGTCCCTTGAGTTTCTTGGTGAATCCCAGATTGTTGCTCTTGACATATCCAAAGCTTTCGATCAGGTCTGGCATGATGGGCTTCTTAACAAACTTCCTTCTTACGGTCTTCCACCTAAGCTTTGCTCTTGGCTTTCCAGTTTCCTTTCTAGTCGACGTATATCAGTTAGTGTAGATCAGGGGTCTCTAAACTACGGCCCGAGGGCCACATCCGGCCCGCGGACAGATTTAGTCCGGCCCGCGGAAAGCTAGCATACTTGAAAACTCCTTTTAGAGAACAAATAATTTTTATAGCAAATTAAATTTAGTTTACTGAAGTATTCTAATTTTATGTTGAATAATTATTAATATGAGATCTACATTGATATGGTCATGGGCTAACTCCGCTAACTCATAACATTCTTGTAGGCTTATTGTTATTGTTTTTGTGATAAGTTGGATAAAGAAACACAGAATTGTAATGAGTAAAGACATGTATAATATGCAGAAAATTTAACTTCAGTATATAATAACTAACAAATTATTGAAATGGATCCAACTAACATTTTATACATTTTAAATAATCACATAACTTATAACAAACATAATGACATATGAAATACTAATGAGATTTATGTAATTGAGATTGTCCACTGACAATAGTTTGTAGTTGTGGACTAATTTTACTTGTACCAATTATTAAAAGAGATTTAAGATGCTCATCAGTTAATTTCGATCTGTAAACATTTTTTGTGTACCTTAATTTTGGAGAAGGTTTTCTCACACAAATAAGTAGTACCAAAAACAGAAAACAGACCACGAGCAAATTTATGCAAATTATCAAATTGTGTCAGTGGAAGACTCTTATAAAATTCCAACAAAGATGAGTTTTGATATTTGTTCTTAATTATATCACTGCATTGTAGATCAATCATTTCCATTTGAAGTTCCGGGGCTAGGGTTTCA
This sequence comes from Listronotus oregonensis, assembly GCA_019359885.1. Lineage (NCBI taxonomy): Eukaryota > Metazoa > Arthropoda > Insecta > Coleoptera > Curculionidae > Listronotus > Listronotus oregonensis. Next base: position 18,701 of record JAHBCN010006324.1, on the reverse strand, counting down.
ATGTGAGTATCAAAAGGATTCTGAAAAATCTTAATTTAATTCGCAATGGCATCAAAGTCCGAGAAACGAGTATCAAAACTTATCTTCAAAGCACTCAAAGTTTCGATTGCAAAATCGATAGGAAACTCAGTCTCAGTAGTGTGGCTGAATATTTCACATGTTTTAAAATGTGAAAAACATTTACTTCGTAGTTGTGATTGAAACAGTCTCAATTTCTTCCGGAATGATTTGATATTAGTGTATAAATCAGGAAGATGCTGGTTTTCTCCTTGCAATCCCAAATTCAGTTCGTTCACATGTTTTGTCAAATCAACATAGAATGCTAACTTCCACAGCCATGCGTTGTTTTGTAATTCAGTAAGAGGGCGATGCTTTTCATTCAAAAATTTCGATCACTGCTCGAAGTTCAAAAAGCGCTGAAGGACTTTCCCACAACTAAGCCAGCGTACGGCAGTATGATAAGGTAAGTCAGTTTCTCCAATCTCTTCAATAAATTGTCGGAATTGTCGGTGATTCAGCCCAAAAGATCTGATAAAATTAACAGTTGATATGACTGGTTTCAGAACGTCAGACATATCCAAACATTTTCCGCACAAAGACTGTTGATGAATGATACAATGTAAGACTAATGGTTTTGAACCACCGTCATTTTCTACAGCCTTTGACACAAGAGCGACCACTCCTTTATCTTTCCCACTCATGTTTTTGCCTCCATCAGTTGTAATACATTTCAAGTTTTTCCATCGAAGGTTCTTTTGATTAATGGCCATTTCAACTCCTTTAAAAATATCTGTACCAGTAGTTGTGCCATGAATACTATACATATCAAGAAGTTCTTCGTGCACTTCATAGCTTTTATCTACTCCTCGAATATAAATCAACACCTGAGCAGTATCTGACACATCCGTTGACTCATCCAAGGCCAAAGAAAACCACTCAAAATGTCCATTTTTGTCGAACAGTTGAGAGGATATATTTTCAGCGATGTTTTCTACCCTTCGAGCCACAGTGTTTGCTGACATACTGACAGTTTTTAATAAATTTACCTTTTCAGGGCACATTTCTTCGGCTATTGCAATTATGCATTCTTTGATCATTTCTCCATCGATGAATGGTTTTCCACGTTTTGCAATTTCAAGAGCCACACGAAAGCTGGCACGAGTTGCAGCCTCTTGTTCAGTTTTAAGTTTTGTAAATGAAGATTGCTGCGATTTCAATCCGCGCTGCATAGCTTCGAATTTTTCTGTCCGCAAACTTCCTTTTTTTTTTATCTTTGGACAGTCCACGAAGGCTGATGCCTAAGTACTAACGTACCGTGGGTGTCTTCAGTATGGTGAGAGGGAGCCTGTTCACACGGGACTTAAATTTTTGGAGATTGGGAGGAGAAGGAAAAACTTCTGCGGGCAGCAGGTTCCATAGTCTTGACACTCTAGGGATGAAGGAACGAAGAAAGCGGGAAGTTCGAGGCCTCTCTAACTGAACTGTAAAAGGATGCATAAAAGTTGCACTACGTGTTGCTCTGTTAGGAGCTGCCAGAGAAGGAATTATACTGGCCAACTCCTCTGAGCAGAAGCCATGAAAATACCTATAGAAGAGCGACAGATCCCCTACAGCTCGACGGTGGGCAAGAAGAGGAAGCCTTTCTGTGAGCGTTGGATCATTAATAAGACGAACGGCTCTTCTTTGAATGGAGTCCAGAATGCTAAGTGTTGTAGGGGACGCCATTCCCCAGACATGAGAACAATATTCTAGAGAGGGTCTGATTTGGGATACATACAGAGTGTACAAATTGGAAGAAGAGAAATATTTTCTGGCTCGGAAGAGAAATCCAATCTTTTTTGAAGCTGCCGAAGCTATGGATAAAATGTGTTTGTGCCAGTTGAGGTTATTCTCAAAAGTAACCCCGACAAGATTAAACGACTCTTTGTTCTGCAGAACTTGGCCGCTCATATGTAAGGAATGAGCATTTGCAGACTTTTTCCGCGACAGGGATCATGACTGTGTTTTCAAGGCATTAAACTGAACAAGATTTTTGGCGCCCCAATCCAAGATAAGTTTGAGGTCTTGTGAAAGAGATATCTGCATTGACCTGCGCTTGTTTTCGAAATCAGGATTACACGGTGGCTTAAGAAATTGAATACTAGAGTGGAGGGTACTATCGTCAGCAAAACTATGAATGGGATTGATTGTGGAAGAGAGAAGATCGTTAATGTGTAGAAGAAACAGCGTGGGTGCCAGCACTGAGCCCTGGGGCACCCCAGCATTAATTTGGTACAAGCTGGAGGAATGACCATCTACACTAACTGATATACGTCGATTAGAAAGGAAACTGGAAAGCCAAGAGCAAAGCTTAGGTGGAAGACCGTAAGAAGGAAGTTTGTTGAGAAGCCCATCATGCCAGACCTGATCGAAAGCTTTGGATATGTCAAGAGCAACGATTTGGGATTCACCAAGAAACTCAAGGGACTTGTTCCAGTTGTGTGAGACAAAGGAAAGAAGATCAGCTGTGGATCTACTGGGACGGAATCCATATTGTCTATCATGTAAGATCTTATGTTTTCCAGATACTTTAAGATTTGGGAATTAATGAATTTTTCCATTACTTTGCAAACAACTGAAAGAAGAGATATAGGTCTATAGTTGGAAGGGAGGCTTTTGGATCCTTTTTTGGGGACAGGTTGCACACGTGCAGCTTTCCAACTCTCCGGGAAAATGCCCGTGTCGTAGAGATTCGAAGAGGCGAGTTAAGATGGGTGCAAGCTCGGGAGCACATTTTTAAGACGATTGCTGGTATGCCATCCAGCCCAGACGATTTTAGTATTAGAGAAGAAAGAATACGCTTGATCTATATATATATATATATATATATATATATATATATATATATATATATATATATATATATATATATATATATATATATATATATATATATATATATATCCTGTATATTTTGAGTAATTTTGAAAATGTTTTGTTTCATAATGACGTTTAATGTTAGATTCTTTGAGAACGGCTATGCTTTCATTGCAAATCAAACATAGCCCCTTGTTACTGGACTCAATTACGAAATACTGAATGTTCCACTGATCTTTGAATTTTCTGCATTCACTATCAATTTTTCGCTTCTTTTCCATACTACTAATTCACACACAAAAGCAACAATTCAAATCAAAATACCGTTATAAAGATGTCTTAAACTTAAACACGCACAAACACGTTTTAAGGAGGTATGCAATATTTTATTTAACAACAGTGTCATAGGAACTGACTTGTGGTTGCGCCACTAGCCTTCTTATATATTCCAATTACTGCCATCTAGAAGTGAGTGGAAGACACCAGAACTTTCTGAACCAACTAGATTATTCTGTACGTGCTATTAGCGCCATCTGTTAGCGATAGAAGGTACTACCTATTTCCGCTTGTGTCCACCAGATGTCGTGTCACGTTACTCCTCATGGCTCGTACTCTACGACTAATCTAGAAATTACAGATAATGACAGGAAAATTAATAATATGCAGTGTTGCCGTTTTGCGGACTTTAGTCCGATTTGCAGCCTTTTTTAAACGTTGTGTACTTTTTCGGACTTTTTTTTTCATCAGTGGACTATTTCACTTCTTACCACCGGCAACAATGATAATATGGTTTTGGCCCTCGGAACTTACTGGAGTAATCAGTATGGCCCTAAGGCTGGAAAGTTTGGAGACCCCTGGTGTAGATGGTCATTCCTCCAGCTTCTACCAAATTAATGCTGCGGTACCCCAGGGCTCAGTGCTGGCACCACGCTGTTTCTTCTACACATTAACGATCTTCTCTCTTTCACAAACAATCCCATTCATAGTTTTGCTGACGATAGTACCCTCCACTCTAGTATTCAATTTCTTAAGCCACCGTGTAATCCTGATTTCGAAAACAAGCAATGCAGATATCTCTTTCACAAGACCTCAAACTTATCTTGGATTGGGGGGCCAAAAATCTTGTTCAGTTTAATGCCTCGAAAACACAGTCATGTTCGCTGTCGCGAAAAAAGTCTGCAAATGCTCATCCCTCACATATGAGCGGCCAAGTTCTGCAGAACAAAGAGTCGTTTAATCTCGTCGGCGTTACTTTGAGAATAACCTCAACTGGCACAAACACATTTTATCCATAGCTTCGGCAGCTTCAAAAAAGATTGGATTTCTCTTCCGAGCCAGAAAATATTTCTCTTCTTCCAATCTGTACACTCTGTATGTATCCCAAATCAGACCCTCTTTAGAATATTGTTCTCATGTCTGGGGAATGGCGTCCCCTACAACACTTAGCATTCTGGACTCCATTCAAAGAAGAGCCGTTCGTCTTATTAATGATCCAACGATCACAGAAAGGCTTCCTCTTCTTGCCCACCGTCGAGCTGTAGGAGATCTGTCGCTCTTCTATAGGTATTTTCACGGCTTCTGCTCAGAGGAGTTGGCCTTCTCTGGCAGCTCCCAACAGAGCAACACGTAGTGCAACTTCTATGCATCCTTTTACAGTTCAGTTAGAGAGGCCCCGCTTTCTTCGTTCCTTCATCCCTAGAGTGTCAAGACTATGAAACCTGCTGCCCGCAGAAGTTTTTCCTTCTCCTCCCAATCTTCAAATATTTAAGTCCCGTGTGAACAAACTCCCTCTCACCACACTGAAGACACCCACGGTACGATAGTACTTAGGCATCAGCCTTCGTGGACTGTCCCAAGATAAAAAAAAAGCATGAAAAATGAGTAAGAAACTTAGTATTCATAATTTATTTTATTAAGATTATGGTAAACATATCAACATATATATTACCAATTTCTGAAAATAGTCGCTCTCAATAGACACTAGTTGCTGGGCTTGATAGGAACTGCCTAACCAAGTTAATTAGATCAGGAAATTTTTCACGGTGCCTGCTCCACCACTCAAATGGATCTGCCTTTTTATCTATAATTGGCATATCATAATAAGTATCAATTGGTCAACAGTGAAGGGTGTGCGTGTTTCCTTGCCTATGATAGACCGGCGGCTGTGGTTCCCCGACTTCTTTTTAATTTTTTTATTATTGGCAGGTGGCTGCTATTCTCCAATTGAATGAGTAGAATTGTTTTAATTTTGTTAATGCTGATTAAAAATTAATATTTAAATAAACAGTAATATCTATCTAGGTAAAATTAATGGTAATAAACACTGTGCATACTGTAGCTAGTTTAAAAAAAAAAAGTAAAAATAAATCAGCCTCAATATTTTCAATGTTTTAGGTATAAAAACAGGCATGCACATAAATTTTAAATTTAGGTCTTGATCCGGCCGGAATTCCGGCGATCCGGTCCGGCCATCGGTAAAATACCCGGTCCGGTGTATCCCTAATAATTACCATACAGACTTATGCTTAATCGAAAACTTGGTTAGTAAAACTATTATAGTACTATATAAGTATTTTTTATCATCAAGGTTAAGGTGATGGCCTTAAAGTACTCGCCCATTATACATACATTACAATAAGTATATAAAGACTATGTCAAAACAGTGTTATTGTAGAGTAAGAACCCCACAATTAAAGAGACAGATTAATGGCTCATCGATAAAAATAGTGGAACGATTTGCTAGTTTCATGTGTTGCTTTTATGGATTTTCTGACTTGAAAAATCATAAAATTAAAATCGCCAACCGTGTAGCACTATAGATTATTCATTTTTCAAATTGTAAAATACAATACATCTTTGAACGATTTTTAAGGATCTACCCATAGCATACTTTCTTTTTAATCTGGCGGAAATAAATCCAGAGTACAGAACATATTTGGTAATAGAAATGAAACTGTAAAAATTTTCCCAATATCTTAAGCAATCGCAAAATTTTCTCAAAAGGCATTTTTGTAAATTTCAAGCCAAAAAATGTGATTTAACCATTGGCAAACAGATCCGAACTGTAGAACCGAATACTAAAAAAGATGCAAAAATTATTTTAACATTTTTATAAAATATATATATACAAAAATATATATATATATATATATATATATATATATATATATATATATATATATATATATATATATATATATATATATATATATATATATATATATATATTTACTGTGACAGGCAAATGATACTATTAAAACCGTTTTAACAAATGCAAATAAAGAACAACGCATTGAATTTGCTCTACAATTTTCTTGGAACCTCTGATTATTTGGGAAAATATAATATTTACAGATGAAAAAGTGTGTGCTACAATGGAATACTTAAGGTATACAGGCCTCAAGGAACACGATTTGATGAAAAATATACCCAAAAGGAGAGAAGTGGACGATTTTCGGTAAATGTTTGGGGGTGGCTGAGTGCAGAAGAACTTGGTGTATGTTATTTTATCGAAGGAAGGTTCAATGCAGAGGTATATTTAGATGTACTACAGAATATCATGCTTCCTTCTGTACTGGATCGATTTTCGGAGAGAAATTTTATCTTTCAGCAAGATAAGTGTCCCGTTCATACTGCTCGGCCAGTCGATGAATGGCCCGCACGTAGTCCGGATTTATATGTCATGGAAAATGTTTGAGGCTTATTAGTAAAAAAAATAACTAGGGAAAATGAGTTTAGGCCGCAAAATGTAAACGAACTTAAGGATAAAATTTTGAAGGCGTGGAATGAAGGATATTTAAGTTCGTTTGAATTTATTAAATGGCTAATTAATTTATTAGTTTGTTAGTTTTTATAAAATATAAATATTTTCTTTTACCTTTTGCTTTATTTATAGTAATTAAAACTAAAACAAGGTAAAAAAGAGCGATTTAAAAAAGTTGTGGTTAGTTGTGGTTAGTAAATTCAAAATTTGACAAATTTTTTGCCCAATATTAAATGGCCGTCACTCTACATTCCAAATATATTACCTTAATATTATTATAACAATTTATTTTATAATTTCAATTAATCATGAAACTGACGTAGATAAAATTGATTATGAAGATAGTAATGAAAATTTGAGGCTTAGTGTAGAAATGGATAAATAAAAAAATAAATTTTTGCCATAAACTATTGCAAACCCAAATTGTGTTTATTTATCTTATAAATTAAAGAAATCTGGTATATTAATTATGACTAATTAGTGAAATATTTAACATGCATTTTTCCCTCGCTGATAATTTTGTTACTTAAAACTCTCTTTGTATCTACATTACAGATTTGTATGTCAGACTATAAACCACCATTTAATGGTATAAACATTGATAAAATAATATCAGCAGAAACTTTCCTATTGTTATACAAATAGGAATATTTTTAGTGTTAATATTAACAATTGAGGAGGTAGTACATTATAAATTTATGTGTCAACCACCTACACATCTTTTAACAGTCAAAATATTATTATTAAATTATTGTTGGCAGATACTTTGTAACGATTTATTTTCCAATCAGTTTTGAAAACTAATTTGCATAAAATATGGTACACAATATAATAAAATGGTAGACGTTTAAAGAAAGTTTTAGTTGTGTTTTTTTTTTTGTATTTTTATAGTCTGTTCTACAATTCAGATTTGTCTGCCAAAGGTTAACACTTTATCTGCCAGGACAACTTATAGAAAAAATTGTACCGGGTCCTGTGGGCCAAGACGTTTTTTTGTTATTTACTCGATTTGTGGTTATTTTATGTAAAATTTATAAAACAAGAATAATATCTTTTGTTAAAAAATAGTATGGACCTACGCCTGACTCAAATATACAAGGTGTAAAAAGTATGATGCTCACGATTTTAATGTTCAATATTAGAGCTCAAAACAAGTCAGAAAGTTTATATGACATATGCGTCAAAACTTGACAGATTTTTGTCTAAACGATGTCAAAGTCATGAACTGAAACTTTTGTCTTAATCGCTTATTAGTAACCACTACTAACCACAACTAAGTTTTAAATGTTTTAGTCTACAAAAGATACCTAATAATATTTTTTTAATAATATTTCTCCCAGTTCAAAAAACAATTTGCAACAGAGTTACCCAGCATCTTTTTTGTGTAAAGTAAAGTCAGTTGTACATTGTGCTCACGGGTCCGGCGACGATATTTTTGTTTGTTTTGAAATCGAGAAAATTTGCAGATATATTTTAAATTCAAGACAAACCTAGTGCAAGTGTACCAAAGAGTTATGAAAACGTGTGCGACCGAGAAATCTTATTCTTTAAGGGAAATAAAGAAGTGCTGTTTTAAAGCATATCTCTGTGGTAAGTACACTTATTTTTTTATTACAAATAAAAACCAAACAATAATTGATTGTTTTTTTACTTATATGTAATTCCAAATTAAATATCAAAATCAATTTCAAGAAGTTATTTTTATTATTTGTATGTAAATAAACATCTCCTTAAAAAAAGTGTAAATATGCAAAACCTCGCAAAAAACGTTCGACGTTCGACTCGCTGCAATGAAACGGGCACGGTGTTGTCAACATTTTTAAACTTTGAAAGGCCATATTTCGAAAACAATTAATTTTTGACCCATATGTTCTTGGCTTTTTCAACTTGTTTTAAACTTCACTATCACCCATTAAAATAGTGAGTAGTGAGCATCATACTTTTTACACCCTGTATTCTCGTATAAATAAATTGCATACGTGGGTAAGCAAGGTACACAGGACCTCAGGGCCTGGATGTAAATGCTTATAAAACATGTGTCTAATATGTGTGCACATGGCGGTAAATTAAAATTACCTGTGTCCATATATAGTATGCAGTTAAAGTGTTAAATTACATTTTTTTTGGCTTAAAATTTACGAAATTTTGTGAAATTTCCGATAATTTAAGGTATGTCATTTTTTTTACAGTTTCATCCTCACTGCCAATTTTATGCTGTCCCTTGGATTTATCTGAAAATACGTTTACGGCTGATTTTTTTTTCTATACTATTGGTCCAAACTTAAAAAACGTTTTAAAATTTATGCTTTTTTACAATTGAAAAAATAAATACCCTACAGTACTACACGGTTGGCGATTTTAATTTTATGGCTTTTCAACTCAGAATATACATAAAAGAAACATAAAATTGCCAGATTATTAAAAATTGCTTATATTTCTAATAATAAGCCGTTAATCTAAAAGTTATTTAAAAATTAACTTTATCATATTGCGACTGGTTAGCATCTAAAGTTGTTCTCATTATTGACTTTTTAGGTAAGATACACAGAGCAATTAAAATGCATCAAAATGCATAAAAGAAAATCAAAAAATCTTTATCAGACACTTAAAATACTCGAATATCAACTTGCAGTAGCAGTATTGTAAAATTTGAGCCTGTATCGCAAAATATTTCACCATCTTAATTTCACACTTTTACCGTAAATTCTTGATCCGCAACACCTACGCTCCTTGGTAACGATTTTGAGTAAAATTTGATCTTAAATAGAACAAATTCCTAGTTGATTTGTATCTAATTTTTCACTAAAAATTGGTACTCCTATTCATGCACGAGGCAACAAATACACCCACAATTTTACAATACTTACTCACAATGACCAACAATTTTTTTACTTTCAAACCACAAGCAAGCAGAATAACTAGAGACTTGACAAAGACCAGACAAGATGAGAACCCCACCCATAAACCAATTTATCGCCGACTTTCCATCTATCAAACCCCCTATCATCAATAACTTCAAATTAAACAAGCCAATAAAATAACTAAAGTATGAAAGTAGCGTGCGAATGTGAGTGAATGAGAAAAAAAAATATATGTAGAATAAATGAAGAACAAAACACATAAATTGCAGTTATATCTACTCAGTACCTGTCAGTATCAAGTAGGTTTTTTGCCTAAATTTTTCCTACAGAAACATAAAGCAATTCTAAACATTTAACATACATGCAACAAACTATTTTAGAACAAAAAACAAACGCTCAATGCATTATAAAGTCTCACAGAATAATGCTAAAAGATTCAAATAGCAATTATGCATTCTGCTGCTGGCGACTCCAACTGCGCCCCTGTCGGGGACTGTATACAGGCCCTGGAAAAAGTCGGCTGGGCAAACAAACTTACGGTAGCCTGGGTACCAGGCCATGAGGGCCACCCAGGTAACGAACAGGCCGACGACCTAGCAAAAAAGGATCAGCCATGGAAATGATAGGCCTGGAGGCATTCTGTGGAATCTTGACAGGCCTCTTTAAAGCATCTATTAAGAGTTGGGTAGACAGAGAATTTCACCTGGAAAGAATAAGCTTGGTGGAGTATACCTGTATAGGTTCTGCCATGAGGCTGAAGAAACAGCCGTACATGTGTCGTGCCACTGCGAAGCACTATGTAGGCTTAGGTTTACTAGGCTTGGTGAGGAAAAGCCAAAACCGTCAAGATATATGGAGTGGCCAGTGTCAAGACTCTGAAGTCTAGTTAAGAAGACGGGCCTGGACAAGGTACTCCAAAGAATGATAGGAGAAACCATAATAAATCTGGTAAGGTTGCAGTGGTGGAGGTTATTTTTTCCATCTCCGCTCAAATAATCTAATCTAACTAAGACATTCTATACAAAGCATCTTAAAGAAAGGGTCTTCCTACCTCCTATGTGAAATAGGTCTTAACGGTTTTTAAGGACAAGTTTCGCCGGAGACACTCTTGTCAAACAGATTGTATATTTTCTTTGATCGATTATAAAAAATTCCGTCTATAATAGCACTGCTGTAAGTTGGCTATTAAAAATATATTTTTAATCATAACAAGGCTAGTTAAATGCTGATGACTTTTTTTTAATTAGAAAATTACACTTTAAAAACTTGACAGGCATCTACACATTTCTGTTATTATAAATTCGTATTTTGAACTTACATTGTAACAATAATAAGAGTTGAAATCATTATGGACATAATTGTTTAACTTTTTAATGACCCCTTATTATTAATTAAATAAACTATTTTCGAGGCCAAGCTCTTATCTATGACGTCGCTAAGGAATTGCACCACCGAAGAAATGCGCTTAGGAATGGGGGCAAAAAAAAACCTTTTTTTAATTAAATGTATTTTTTACGTTAAATAGGCCACTAGCCATTACAAGCGTTTAAAATGCAAATATAAAACTTTCCCGCTAAAAGGGTATCACGTCACAAGGATTTATCACACGTATTAACAACATCGATCGACAAAGGCGACCGGGGCAAAGTTCCATTATTACATTTCGAATAAAACCGGAGTAAACAAAATAAAAACAAAGATAATAAAGTGCATTTTTATTTGTTTATTTAAAAAGTAAAATACTATAATCTGCTCATTTATGTTTGACTAAAACCTATTAAGAAAAAACGTATTGCATTGGTTCAAAAACTCGGTAATCATGATTACTTACGTGGTGTTTTTTTCAATATATAATATATAGGATATTATATATTGATAATAAACAATTTTTAGAGCTTCAACTTTTTTGTAAAATGTAGTAATTTTTTGTGGTAGTTGCGATGAATCTGGCAGTGTAATTACCCTTCATTTAATACGTGTATTATTTTGCATATTTAATTGACATTAAACCGATTTACCTTCAAACTTTTTTTTTTCTGAATAAAATAAATTATCAAGGCAAAAAAACTAATACCGGAACTTAGCAAACCTTGTGTCGTTACACCGCTTTTTGGTCTGACGTCAAATTAAATATGGTGTCAAAAAACTTGTCAAAAAAATGGTTTTCAAATTTGGATAATTATGAGCCGAAATAATCCAGAAAAAAAAAGCTACAGAGAAAGTCTGCCTACAGGTGTTGCCCAAAAAGTCAAGACTAATTTATGAAAAGGCATACGGAAATTTCATGGCATAGCCAAGAAAGTTTGAAGGTATATGGAAGGCCTATGCTGTAGAACAAAATTATCTAAGAGTGCAGGGCAGCGGGAATAGGGGAATGGGCCCCGCAGAGTTTGCACAATAAATAGTAGGTCAGGTCCGGACTTCCATAATTCTTTGTTAACATGTATAAAGTTGACATCATCAAATGTCTAATTTAAACTAACTGTACTTATACTGATTTTTTTTTATATTTTTCACAAAATTGTTGGTTATCAAATAATATCATTATAGAATATTTAAAATTATTGTGTAATATTGGATCTTTTATCAACGGATTTAATATGAAAAGAATTAAAGGCGCCACTTCACAGCCTTTACTTTAAATGGTTGGGAGTTTCGTATTTTTACCAAAAATCTTAGTAAAATAAATAAAAACACGATTCTTTTAAATAAATTTCAAATATTGTATGATAGTTTCATGCACTTATCAGCAATTTTGTGATAAAAGAAGGGCTAGTAAAGAGAAGCCAAGAGTAAACCTAATTTCTTTTTAATGATTCACAGAAATACACAAACGTTGTGGTATTCATCTAAACTTCTAAAGGATAGTTAAGGGTTACCTTACTTTGTCACTACTATTGCCTATAAAAATTTTATTTTTATAATTCATAATTAATATATTATTACTTAATCGGTTACCTAACGTTGCGTCCCCATAAGAAGCACCTAATTTTAACATTAGAAATACTTACCAAAGCAAAAATGCCGGGTATATTACCCTTACATTTGCAAGACAAAACCATACAACCTCTAGTCATTTTGTTACGATATTATAATGAACAAACAATAAACACAAAATTAAAGACACAATTTAATAAAAACTAATTACTAAAATAAGAAGGTTTTTATTAATCCAATAAACTTCTGCAACCACAAAATAAAGTAACACAAAGCAAAACAATCGAAATTAACACGGCGCAAACGACAACAAAACATGTAATTTGCTCGGAAGATTGATGAGACGACGACGGTACAGCGGATATGGTTTCATAAGCACCGCGCCGTCGCACAGAAAACAGTATTTACGGCTCTGATAAAATTATAATGTGTTGCTTACCTACACACTGATTTATTAGTGTGGTAGGCAACACATAACAAAATTTTGTGGAAGTTTGTTACTGCGCAGAATCGTAGGAGCCACCATGACAGTTATTTTCATAGTGGGCTGGATTTTTTAATCGAATACTGAAAGCATTGGGCTTTCATATACCCTCAAATTTCTGGCATAGCTGACGGCAATTTAATGACTATAGATTGGCGCAACTCAACTGTGGCCGATGGTTATGTTGAAGATTTCGGGCAAAATAAAATTTAAATAGCCAAAAAAGTATAAGTTCCAGCACCACAGACTTTTCCAGCAATTCCAATGTTACCACGAGAGGGATTAAAATTATACATCAAAAAGAATCAACAGGAAATAATTTACCAGTTTTTAATGTTTCAAATTGTAATCAATGTACTTTTAACATAAGGTTAAATAAAATAAATTGTTTTACCAAAAATTGAGGCCTTATTTCATTTTGCGGTTATTTTATAAATTTATAAATGCGGGCGTTTTTTTATTTTTTCGCCTTAAAAAGTTTTTTTGACACTTTTTTGCCTAGCATTGAATCATCTATTTTTAACTTCAGTCCTGAATTACCAGTGGCTACCAAAAAATGTTTAGCCACTTTAAGTAAATCTTTTAATAGAAGAATGGATAAATAGTCCAGTAAATGAAGGGACAAAGCTGTAAATAAATCCGTTGTTTTCCCTTGTGGTGCAATTCTTAGGTCTTCGGGGTTCGAAAAATCGATAATTTTCGAGATAACGGGACCCAAAAGTCCCCTCATTTCAGCAGTTGCTCTACCGCTAGAATGCCGCTATCTTCATGGATTCACTTATAAGCGGGCGGACGAATTGTTCCATTATTCGGGCAGTAATGTACATTTTTCAATAATTCAAGGTTCATCGGAATAGGAAAACCCGTACCCCGTACCTATCATTACATATGAGTTTGGGTCAATCGGGTATTTTCACTCAATTGATATTGATAATGTTGTGTGTAAAAATTAAAAGTAGAAACACAATTAAGCAAAACCTGCTAAATAACACGGAAAAATACAAACCCCTTACTTTTCTATTTAAGGTTTAATTATCATTGTAATTTAAATAGCCCGCCACTCCCCTAACCAATCAAATTCAACATGGATGCCAAGTCTGTTTAGGAACTATCGATATCGATAATCGTATCGATTTTAACGAAATGCTAAAATGCGAAATGCTTTTTAGACTTTACACTAAAACACAGCCAGACTACCTAAATAGTTTCAATTGGAATAAAACATAAAAACTTACATCAAAATGGTTTTCACAACAATAATAGGCATGCCCTTTGGGCATTTTCTCAATACCTACAGCAGCACACCAGGCTTTTCTCCTATCGTCTTGTTTTTGAAGAGAAAAGAATATTTTTTAAAGATCCTAAACTCGGCCGGCTTCTGGTTTCGCAAATAATAATACACTTTTTTTCATTTTGAATAAAATAACGGAAATTTACTCGTAAAAAGGGTTCATATCAAGGAAAGTTTGGCGATAATAATAGCTATAGTAATAAATTGGAATATTTGAAAAGAACACACACTATTTACAAATTAATATTAGAGGTTACAGGTTATACAGGTTGACATTGACAATATGACAATTGACAGGAAACGCCAACTTTGTAGATGTTGCGCATATCGATATTTGATGACAGGCGTATCGAATAACAAAAAGCTGACAACAAAGCAGAAATTCCACCAATAGAAAATTTAGGGCCGTGACGTCACGGGCCTACAAAATTTAAACTTAAAATTGATTTTTAAGGCGTTTCCGGAGGCCAAAAAATCGGGAAAAAATATTTTTGGCCTTTATTTTCATGTGGCTTTGCAATAAGCTAATAAAAAAAATCATGAAAAACGCCTATTCTGATTTCTCTAGAATATTAAAAAAAGCGGTCAAAGTTTTTTTTTTTTTCATAATATTTTGAGAGTATCTCATTAATTTATTGATATTTTTTTAAAAAATAGTTTGTTATTAATATTTCTTTTTTATAATGAGACCTTAGCAAGTGTTCAACGATCCCAGAAAATTTCCTTAACCATCTTTCTTGCGTTTTGATAAAAAAAAATGTTTTGCCCATCTGCATTTTTTAGCCGTTTCCGGAGTTCCAGAAAACCTGTATGTTATGGATTTTTCGACGACCGTTTTTGCGAAACATATTGGTGTTGCGAAAAAAATGGTAAGGACCATTTTTGCCTTAACAAAAATTCTCTAATTCGCATATTTTGGCAGAAATTAGCGGGAAACTCATTTTTGGGACATTGGGGGACCATTTTGAGGAATCATGATAAACTTTTTCTCGCTCGAAAGCATCCGCGAAGACCTAAGAATTGCTCCACAAATAAAAACTGTACAGATCTATTTCCAGCTTTGGGTACTTTCAGAAAATTTTCAGTAAATAAACACTTATTAAAGATTTTTTACAGAATCAAGCTGTTGCTTCAACGGGTACATAGTTTTTTAAATTTTTCTCTTCAAATAAAAGGTAAAATAGTACTATTGAAAAAATGTTACCTTGATAATTAATTTACGCATGTGATTTATTTTGCAACTTTACATAAAAGAGCAGTTTCTTTTATGAAAAAGAACTGTTTCTAAGCTAAAAATAATAGTAATTTATGCTTCGTGTCGTCCTCTAACTTCAACCATCAAACGTAATTAGTCCGCCATTTTTTTAATGATCCGTGTCATCCAATTACACAACATGACAATGAAAATTGGTATAATTATTAAATACTTGTTAAAAGGTATCATTTACAATACTGTTTTAATGGAAAACAATAGCATTATTTTATTAACTGGTGTGTCAAGGAATTGATTTAAATGAAATATATATATTTTTTTATTTACATTGTTATTACAAAGGTTTTAAAAAGCTAGGTCGATACATTAAGTTTAATAACACTCTAATTTATTTTATTTCTTCACAAAAAGTCAAAAAGAAGATAAATAAGTTTATAGGTATCAGGTACCCTTATTAAAAATTACTGAATATTATATTTTTAACTAAAAAAATAATTCTGAACCGAATCTAGATGAAACCTGAAGCAGGAAGGTTGCGGATGTAAAATTTTTGACAACCGCGGATGCGGATACAGATATTAGGGTTTTTTAGCTACTACCTTTTACTTAATTAAGTTGCAAGTTTGCAATTCGAGATTTCTTTTAGCAATTTTAAACAAATACCTTATTTTACACTTTTATAGACTAATATTGAATCAGTCAATTTTTTTACTAAAGTACGGCGGACTACAAGATGCAGTCTCGGTTTGTAGAGATCGAACGCTGTTAGAACAACACCGATACGTCACGGTCTCATATGGCAAACTGATATAAAACCGTGACGTACCGGTCTTGTTCTAACAGCGTTCGATCTCTACCAAGGAAGTTTGAAGGTAAATGGAAAGCCAATGCTGTGGAACAAAATTGTCTGGGCGTGCAGGGCAGCGGAAATAGGGGAATCGGCCTCGCGGAGTTTGCCAAATGAATAGTAGGTCAGGTCCGGACTTCCATAATTCTTTGTTACTATCTATAAATTTGGCATCATCAAATGTCAAATTCAAATTACTTATACATATACTGTTTTTTTTTGCACAAAATTGTTGGTTATTAAACGATACTATAATAGAATATTTAAAATTATTGTATAATATGGGATTTTATATCATCTGATTAAATATGGAAAGAATAGATGGCGCCACTTAATAGCCTTCTGTTTAAATGGTCGATATTTTTGGGAGTTTTGTATTTTTACTAAAAATCTTAGTAAAATAAATGAAAACACGATTTTTTAAAATAAATTTCAAACATTGTATGATAGTTTCATGTACCAATTTTGAAGAAGGGCAAGATAGTGTGACAGCGGAATTTAATTGTCGTATTTTAGGATTGATATCTAAAAAATAAAACGTCGAAAAAAGTTACTTTAGATTTGTAACCAGCGCCTCTGTATGCAAAAAATCAGCGAAATCGGCAAGGGTCTAGAAAAATAAAAACTTGCCATAATTTGAACAGGTTATTTGTGTTTTAGGGTCATACAATATTTTATAAATTTATAATTTGTATAAAAGTACAATAAAATAGCGCACCTCATGCAGGTAACATAAACAAATTTAACAAGTATGGAGTTTTTTACATGAAAGATTGAAAAACCAACAATCTAATTTCTTTTTAAACAAATACAGAAAAAGCAAAAAGGAACTTTACTATAAAATTGTACTTCTTTTATTTAATTAGAGGGACCAGTATATATTAAAATTTGCCTGGTCTGCCCAGTATTTAATAATTTTGAGCCTCTAAAAGAATGTACTAAATTATTAAATAAAATAAGAGTACTTAAATGTAAACCTTATTTCTTTTTAATGATTCACAGAAATACACAAACATTGTGGTATCACTAAAATAAGAAGGTTTTTATCAATCCAAAAAACTTTTGCAACTACAAAATATAATCACACAAATAAAAATGACGAAACCACAATAAAACCTGAAATTCGCTTGGATGGAGGGTTGATGAGACGACTACGGTTGATGGTTCAGCGCGGATATAGTTTCATACGCGCCGCGCCGTTGCCCCGAAAAACGGTACTCTGGCTCTCATAAAAGTATAATGTGTTGCCTAACTACACACTGATTTTTCAGTGTGTAAGTAGGCAACACATTAAAATATTTCGTGGAATTTTCCTATTGCGCAGAATCGGCGGGGCCCACTGACAGTTATTTTCATGGTGGGCTGGACATTTTTTGATCGAATGGGCCCTAGCATTGGGCTTCCATATACCTTCAAACTTCCTTGGTTTATACCGGCGAGGCATAGATAATTAAAATAGAGTATAGAGTAGTGAAGTGACATTTAGTGGCAACAGAAGGTTTGTTCCAGCACGTCTAAAAACCGCCACCGAACGATCACGCTCATGCGCAGTGATTAAAGTGCGTTCCAACAGAGACGTGACGATTATCGGACGATCCTGTTTGTGTACCAACAAAACTTGGGATCGTTTAGTTATGGTTTCAGAACGGTAATTCTGATACATCGCCTAAATTGAAAACTGTTTGGGTTGACTTGCGCATTAAACATCTTGGCACTGGATTGTCTGGATTTTTGATTTTTAACAGCTGTTTCATGTTTATTGTTTAATATTTCATCTTTATATGTTTACTGTTAAGGTAGGATTATGCAGAAAACTTAAGTTAAGTTAACAAAAATTAAGTTATTATAAATTAAGACATTTGGGAACATTGGGCAAATCACTGTTAATAGGGTTTTCGTGATTTCTATTTTATTGGTGCACTCTCTGGCAGCTGTCCGGTAATTTGTTAACTTCTTAAATAAATATATGTCTAAAAAGTATATATATTTTCGTTACATTTTTTTATAACGCATGGGAAAGACGAGTTTCTGTAAGCCTATTTTATGATGTTATTGTGTGGGAGTTTAATTATTTTGAAAAGGAAACGTTTATTTCATTTTATGATAAGGTTAAAAAATTAAAATAAGTTAAGAAAGTTAAATGTTGTTTATCTCTTTAACTTAACTTAATTTTTAATTTATGTGTATAATTAAAACCATTTGATCACATAATGTTTATCTTTTTTTGTGTGACTTTAACTTATTCTAACTTAATTAAATTTTTCTGCATAATCCTAACTTTATTTAGCGAATAGTGCAACGCGCTTAGCATTTTCTATTGCCTTGCTTTTTAATTATTCAAAACATTAATTTTTACACCTCCTAAGCACATCATTAAATTTAATTATCTTTAAAGATGAGTGACGATATAATGAGTGATATTTGCTAACTGATCACAAAATAATAAGTA
>JAHBCN010006323.1:0-49703 GCA_019359885.1 Listronotus oregonensis | reverse complement strand
TTTCTAACAATTTTTCACACACAGCAGGTAAAATAGAGGCTTAAATCTTTAAAAGGCTTATTTGCTTTTTGACATTCTGAATTATTTTTCCAATTTATTTGGGAAAATTATAATACATTTTATAAAAAATATATAAATCTTCCCTTTGCGGTACCAATACTTTCCACATAATGAGGAAATTAGAATACCAACAACAAAATAAAATACGAATTTTTTGTTACATCGCCAATGGTATTTTTTTCATAATTTGGCGATTTTCGCATAATAAAATTGTTATTTAATAGGGGTGTTGTAGGCAAAGGGTTTTTTATTTAAAATCCCGAATTTATGCCAAAATTAATCCGGGGGCTTAGTTGGTAAAGGGGGAAAAGGGGAAAAAAAAAATTTTTTGGGGGGGGAAAAGGAAAAATTTGGGGGCGGGGGGGTTTTATTCTTACCTCTGGAAAAAAAAAAAAAAGGGGGTTGGTCCTCTCAAACGAACTGTGGGGGGTCTGAAATTTGACATTTTATATAATCCGCGTAATTTGAAGGTTGTAGCGAAGCAAACTTGTTTTTATTTTGACTGAATTAAGGGGGGCCCCCTTTTTCCCCCCCTTTTGTAAAAACCCCAACGACAAAAAAACCTTTGGCTAAAGGAGAAAAATTTAATCCCCGGGATTTTTCCCCCCTCCATCATTACTCACATGTATTTCCCCTAAGTTTGGTATTAACGCTTGGGAAAACCCCCCAAGAAAAAAAAAAATGCGGAGACTTTTTAAAAAAAAGACCCCAAATTATTGCATTAAAATGAAATTTTTTTACCCAAAGCCAAACCTAATAAAGCATTTTCATGTGTCAACACTGTCAAGAGGCTTGCCAGAGGGGGTTTCGCTAGACGCGAGTTTTGGTATCCACTTTCCAAAGCAACGATATTAAACATAACAAAAAACCCGCGTGCGGCATCATCGTCGCGAAATAGATAAATTTTCTATTTTTATTGTAAGGGAGGATTTAGCCTTAAAAACTATTAAAAAAAAAGGGGGATTTCTAAAAAAAACCCCCTAATATTTTAACTTAATTATATAAAAAAAAACAATTAAAATAGGGAATGCAAAACATAGCACAAAATTAAAAATAAAAAGGGATATGTTTTAATTGAAAAGATAATAAAAATTAAAGAATTAATAATGCTTATTAAAAACCACAATTTTAAATGGCAATTATATCTCTAAATAAAACCAAATATTATTTTAAACGTGAGTTCGATTACTTACAAAGGTGGAAAACGCAAATCCCAAGTCCTAAAAATTAAAAAAAAAATCTGCACTGAAATATTTAGTCTTCATTTAAAAAATACAATTGGTAATGGTTATTTAATAAAACTAAAACATTAAATTTTATTGAAAGTAAAATATATCTTTTTTTTAAATATTCTAGAATATATTATAAAATATTATGTGTATGTTTTAAAATAACACTATTAATAGATAAACCAAATGTTATTAAAAATAACTTAACTACAAATAGTGAATAAAATAAATTAAAAAAAAAAAAAAAAGAATTTGGTCATATCCTAACAGAATTAAAGGTAATTATTGCATATACGGTTTTCTCCCATTTTTGGATTATATGGCAATTTTTTTTATATAGTTATATTCTAGTGTCCTCAGGGATTGCAAATATACTACCGGAGAAGAGAAATTATGTGTTTTAATATTTTTTATTTTGATTTTAAAATTTAAAATTACCATTTATTTTCTCCATATAATACGAAAACTCCCCTTTATGGCAAGAAACGTCGGCGTGCAGTGTTGCCAAATCGGGGTCTTTTCTAATACGTCCCCCACTCTGAAATTGGGGAAAAAAAAACCCCCTTTAGCTAACCAGAATTAACCATGCCCGACCTTTTTAGACAAATTAAAAAGCCCTAGTCGGTCATGGTTAGTTTTGGTTAGTTGTGGTTAGCTCCGTTTTTTTTTTCCCCAATTATATTTCAGACAAAAAAGAAAATCAAAATTTGATGGCCAAAATTATTAACCCGACAACACTGTTGATACTTATTTTAAATTTGACAATAAAAAAGAATGTATTATCAGAAAATTTATTTCAAAATTTTTTTTGATTTAACTTAAAAAAGTTGTTTTATTTTTGGGTATTTTCAAAGTTTATTTTTTGTTTTTTTATAAAATTACAGTTTATAACTTTTTTCCCCCCCACACCCCAATTTTCAAACCCTGTAAGGGTTTATTTGGTTGAAAAAAAAAAAAAAACACAATTTCTTTTCCGGTTTTTTTTATCCATAAATTTTTTTAAAAATATATTGAAAAAATAAAGTATACACATCGTAAAACTTTTTTCGCCCAAATTTTAAAATGTAAAGATTTAATTTAGACCATTTTATTATATTCATAAGTTATACATCTACAATAAATTGGTAAAAAATTTAAATTTGCAGACGACTACATATCTTAAAATTAATATTTTTATCTAATAATAACAAAATTTAAGGTTTTATATAATTTACATCCGCATTTAAAAAAATTAAGTTTATATATTTATTGTTATTTTTTTTTGGCTTAAAGCTATTTTGCCATTTAGCCAGTCACAATGTTTTAATAACTATTTACAATTATTTAAGAGCAAAATAAAAATATATATACAATAACGTTATTTTATTTGTTATAAACTATAACAATGAATTTAATTAAATTTTAAATATACTTTTTATAATCTCTAAAATATTTACAAATTAATTGCAAATTTGAAAATGACGCTGTACACTACTTACAATAATTACAGGAAACACTATAATGCCAAAAACTAAAAGAAGTAAACTTCACTCGTTCTTATCATGAGACGACGACTCAAACTAATTAAAACTTAAACTGTTATGAACACTTAGATGTTCACCTTCTCAAGAAGAGGTAAATATTTATTAAATGGACATAAATATATCACAACCAAATAAAAAAAGACTGAATGAAAGTTTATCACCGGAATATTCGAAATACTACGCATTTACACCAGACGAAATGAGGTCAGACTTAAAGCCCCTTTGAAGGGACCGAAACACGTGTTTTCGGTCTCACTCTTTAATACAAAAGGAAGAAGGAAGGAACTTTCCCTTTATATGTTTGTGTATTGGGGTATATTTTTGTAGTTAACGAAAACTGTTTACGTTTTTCTGACGCCAATAGGAAAAAGACAACAATAAAATGGATTTAATTATAAGGTAATACATTTTGTAACAATTTTGGCTTTATATACCTGAATTTCCAATTAACGACATTGGCACTTGTATCAGTTTGTTTTCTTTGGGATACTCGCCTTTTACTTTTTGAAAATGGGACCTCTTCGGTCCAGGTCCCGGGGTATAACGAGCTGACCCTGTTCAGTTCTATTGACCCCTATGAACTTGCAGATCGCCTGCAACAAAAGAACCCCCCTCCCAAAAAACCCAAAAATCAAAATATTAATCTACTTTTTGGGGGCAAGTGGCCCCCGTTTCAAAATGAAACTAAAAAAAATTAAATTTTAAGAAAGTTTTGCTTTGAAAACTTTAAAAATTTTGATAGTTTTTATGACGTTTTGTCATAAATGACATTAGGTTATTTGACTGGTATATGTATAATATTCAAAAAGACAAAACAAGGTGGAATGGTTTAAATTAATTTTAGTTTACCTGAATTTACTTCAGTATCAAGCATAGGTAACCATGTATTAATAAATGCATAATAAATGCACTTTCCTTTATTTTAGGTTTTTTAAAACAAGTTTACTTTGCTAAAATGCTAGCAGCATTCCAGTTTATTATGTGGTTATTATCAAAGGCGTGTTGACAGATTTTTGATTTTAGGAATTTTGAGTTTCTAATGTATGTTCTATGTTCTTTTATGCGTTTGGCTAATGATCTGGAAGTTTCACCTATATAAAATTTATTACATTCACAAGGGATCTTATAAATAACATTTTTTTGTTTTCGTTTATATTGTATGGTTTTGTTTTTGTTACTTGAGATCTAATAGTGTTTTGTGTTTTAAAGATAGTACGAATATTAAATTTATTACCTATTCGTTGAATTTTATTTGATAAGCCAGGAATATGGGGGGTTTTCTTCTTTTTTGTTGCAGGCGATCTGCAAGTTCATAGGGTTCAATGGGGCTGAACAGGGTCAGCCCGTTATACCCCGGGACCTGGACCAAAGAGGTTCCATTTTCCAAAAAGTAGAAAGGCGAGTATCCCAAAGAAACCAAACTGAAACATAAATCCGCAACAAAACTATAGAACATATTAACTTAGGTATAGTCTGTACCTGAATCTTTCTTTGACCTCTTGGTTGCTAATACCTTTTGAGGGCTAATTTGCAAGAATTGTGAATAATGCCGGAGCTAGGTAAAATATTTAGGTATTTTTATAGAAAATTTATTAACCAACTTTAATAAATTAAAAATATTATATGATACAACTAAGAAACTTGATGAAAATATAATACGCTTATTATTATATAGATCAAATGGCTGGATCAACAAAAAGATGCAACTAAAAGTCATTTATTATAATCACCTACAAAAGCATTCGCTTGCCTACCAACAACAAGTTGTAGGGACCCGTTGCTCTTTAATAGGTATTTTAACGATTTTTGCTCCAAAGAATTACTTATTATAATTCCTTTCAAAGCAGGTTCCATGCATCCCCTAACAGTCCATTTGGAGAGGTCCAAATGTGTTTGTTGTTCATTCCGCGTATGCCTAGACTATAGAACTCGTTGCCTGCAGAGGGTTTTCTTTTTCCTCCAAACCTTCATAACTTACACATAACTATATTTTACTATTTTTTTTAATTTATTTAAGACACCACACCTATGTTCTTTGGTTTTAAGCCTTAGTGGACAGTCCCAAGATAAAAAAAATTATAAAATGAACCAACTTCTTGAATCTTACACTTTATTTTTACATAAATAAATTTAATACATAAAACAAGAGCAAGTTGAATTTTTACCCGAAAAATTAACTAGAAGAAGAAAATTATTATCTCATTTACCTAATAAATATTAACCACGTTGACCATTAAACACGGGAAAAATTATATGATTTCTTAAATTCTAGACCCAGAAATATGTTGTTGATTTTGACGTTCTTGTTGATATAACCTCCTGCAGGAAATTGGCTTTATCAGACCAAACCAATTTGGGCTTATAAATATCATCAATTCCCATGCCACTTTTTTCTACTTTTCAATTTTTAGCTAATAGGCCTTTCATCACAATTTTTTTTTGTGCGCATGCGTCAGTATCAGCCATTTTTTTCGTACTTGTTTTTGTAAATAAGCATGTTAAAGGGCCTGTAAACAGATAATTAAAATAAAAAAATACTAAAGAAAGTATAGTTATTGAAGAAAAGAAATACGAAAATAAAGAAAAAGTCTTAATTAGCAAATAGTTTTTTTTTAATCGATTATTATAATGATATCATGAAAAGGAACGAAGAAGCGGTGTTGTTATGGAGTAAGAGTGATACACGCTATAAATCATTTAAATACAATTTAACCAATATAACAATTGTATATATGTGGTAGGGCTAATAGAACAAAATTATAGATACTTTTTGTATAGTAAAGAAGTAATGATGCCTAACCTCTCAATTAGCTCACTTTTTCATTTTTAGACGTCCATGACATTTGGTTACCTTAATTGGTGGTACAATTGTGGGATTCAACTGAATTATAAATCAATGAAGCCCCATCAACGATTTTTTCCAATAAATGATTTAATGGGGAGATAATACTGCATTCCCACAGCCATTGTCGATCAAAACAGTACGAAACTTTGAATTGCCGCTATTTCAACATGGCGACTGCGCTTGCGCTTGTCACATGATGAAAAGGCCTATTCTGTAGGCATCCTGATACTTTTTGTGATTTGCTTTAGCCGCTTTACTGTCATATCTCCCACTAGATCTTCGGCTTTTAATTCGTCCGATAATTTTTGAAGTGCAGAGTCCCTTAGCTTTGTATCTAAATAATCCTTTAGTTTTGTATTCTGTAATATGGAAAAATTTTCATATATTTCCAAACACTTGGTAATATTATTTGCCTTCCGCTTCATCTCGATTAACACAACACAGCAGGTTAACGCAAGCGTGTAATGGCCAAGGAAGTTTAAAGGTGTATGGAAGCCCAATACTGTAGAACAAAATTGTCCAGGCGTGTAGGGCAGCTGGAATCGGGGGATTGGCCCCGCGGAGTTTGCGCAATAAATAGTAGGTCAGAGCCGGACTTTCATAATTCTTTGTTACTATCTATAAAGTTGACATCATCAAATGTCAAATTCAAGGATTCACTGTTTTTTTTTTTAATTTTTTGCACAAATTTGTTGGTTATTAAACGATACTACCATAGAATCTTTAAAATTATTGTGTAATATTGGATTTTATATCATCTGATATATTATGGAAAGAATAGATCACTTTACAGCCTTCTATTTAAATGGTCGATATTTTTGGAAGTTTTAGTATTTTTACCAAAA
This sequence comes from Listronotus oregonensis, assembly GCA_019359885.1. Taxonomy (NCBI): domain Eukaryota; kingdom Metazoa; phylum Arthropoda; class Insecta; order Coleoptera; family Curculionidae; genus Listronotus; species Listronotus oregonensis. Next base: position 43,201 of record JAHBCN010006323.1, on the reverse strand, counting down.
ATCTTTGTAAATAAATAAAACGATTTTTAAAATAAATTTCAAAACATTGTATGATAGTTTCAAAAATATCACCAATTTTGTGATAAAAAAGAAGGGCAAGATAGTGTAAATAAGTTTAATCTAATCCCAAGATTGTGGTTGTACATTAAAAAAGTAAAAATTTTTATAACTGCTTTTTGTAAGATATACTTTTCACTAATAACAAACATTCATGAGACAGAATAACAGTGGTTAAAATGTTTAGTAACCTTTGGTACCTAGGTATCCATTGTAACAGTAAACTGTTAAATATTATGTGTCTACAGTATGTCGAGTTTAAAAAAGTTGATAATGTAAGTTTAAGAAACCAAAAATCTATTTTTAAACAAATACAGAAAAAGAAAAAAGGAACTTGAGTCATAAAAATTGTACTTTTTATTCAATTAGAGGGACCTGTGTATATTAAAATTTGCCTTGAAAATTAAAGTAATTAATAATTTTGATCCTTTAAAAGAATTCACTTAATTATTAAATAAAATAAAAGTACCTAAATGTAAACCTTTATTTCTTTTAATAATCCACAGAAATACAGCACAAACATTGTGGAAATCATCTAAAAAGATAGTTAAGATTGCCTTACTTTTCTCACTGCTATTTCGAAAATTTCATTTTCTATAATTCATAATTGATATATTATTTACTCGTCTCATAAGAAGCACCTAATTTAAATATAAGAAATACTTACCTAAAGTAAAAATGCCGGGTATGTTACCTTGGATTTGCAAGACAAAACCATACAACCTCTAGTCATTTTGTTACGATATTATAAGCAACAAACAATAAACACAAAATTATAGTCACAATTTAATAAACACTAATCACTAAAATAAAAAGGTTTTTATCAATCCAAAAATTTCTGCAACCAAAAAAATATAATCACACAAAGCAAAACAATGGGAACTAATACGGCTCATGTATAATGTTTTCCCCTAACTACACCCCATCAGTGTAAGTACAACACAAAAAATTTTTTTCGTGGAATTTTGTCATTGCGAAAAAATCGGCGGGGCCAACTCTGACGTTTTTTTCCCCTCTGGGCTGGACATTTTTTGATCGAATGGGCCATAGCATTGGGCGTCCATACACCTTTAAACTTCCTTGGTAATGGCTTGTTACTAGCCACGTGCAATCATGGGAGCTTTTTTACACGCTCTCTTCGGGCTAGCGAGATAGTATAAAAGAGCGCTTGTGGCCTGAATCCGTGTAATCGACGCTTTAAGTATTTTCTTACTCAGGACCAAGACAAATATCGTTCCAGCTCTACCACTTAGGTTGTTTATTTTGTACCCTCTACCATTGAGGCAATTTTAATCTTGTTTTAATCATTAAAAGAAAAAAGTTTAGTATTTCTTCATTAAAAAGTTAATTTTTTTTAGAGCTATTTGGCCAAATAAGAAATTGTTGTAGCAACACCAAAATTTAAATTTGGATGCAGTATTCTAGGGTTGTTTTAAATCAGCAGTCATTTAATATCTTCATAAACCTGTTTATTTTTACCTAGCAAAGTCTGAAGAAATAGAAGTTTTTGGCCCATGGCCTGTCAGGCTATATGGTGTGCTCGTGAGCGGGGCTGTACCTGCACATGGCGCCAGAGCCGCCAAATTGGATCAGTTTGTGTATTTACTAGACTATGGATTTAAAATAAGTAGTTTTTTTGCACGAATTTCAACAAAACTTATTTTAACACTTTTGCTAGGAAATTTAGTCAATATTAGTCAAAGACCAGTCGAACTAAAATTGTCCGTATATCTTATGCCTCGCTGCACATTTTTCGAGGTATTTTTGATGTGCTATACTTAAAGTGCCGACCCAACTTAACATTTAATTCTGTAAACTTTGCTCTGGCCAATTTAAAAATAAAAGAAATATTCGTATTTGTTTTAAATCTTTGTTTTGTTGCTTTAGATTTATTGTTGCTTATTTAAATACAAGTTGAGTGAAAAAAAAACAAGCAACTCTTTATATCACCGATAGCCCAAATAAAAACTTTGTTAGAACACAACTACTCATACTTATTTAACATAACCCTTTTGCCTTACCAGAAAAACGGTTTTAAAATATTTTCTTCAATGTTTACTTTGTTTCACTTTCTTCGAATTTCTTTCACGACCGTTATACACATAAAGGCTTTGCTGTAATAGAATTTTCAATAAGGCACGTTGTATTCATCACTTGAAGACACACAAGGAAGGGCCGGAACTGACTGAATGTATGAACACCTTGTGTGTCAGTGTAAATGTGCGAGGGAGCCCCACCGGCTGCGGCCGTATCAACCCCCATTCAAATTCTGTACGACAATATGGAGAGTTTTTGCAAAGACCCAAATTATTGGAAGGTCAATTATTGCAATCTAAAGGTATGTACACACCGAAACAACAAACAAGAACAAACATTAGCGAACAAACGTTTTTCTTTAGTGTAGACAGTGAAAACGGCGAACAAATGTTTGTTTGTTCTTGTTCACACATGTTCGAGTAGACGTCGGTACATCAAAGAAAATACATTTTGTTCATCGTCATCCATAAATATTCCAACTAGTCAAACAAGAGTTGACAAATGTTTGGTTGCGCTATGTAGACAGAAAGAGCGAACAATAAACAAAGAACACATACAAACAAGACGAACCGGAACGAATGTTTGTTCTTGTTTGTTTTTCGGTGTGTACATACCTTAAGGCTTAAGGTACGTTGGGTTGACGCTTAGTGGAGCAAGGAGAGCGAGAACTAGTCTTGGGCGTAAACGTTCGCCATAAGGAGCGCTCAATTCAGTTCGAAGTCTTATTGCGAACTAGTTCGTGCTTTTAGTTCGCTAGTTCTTTTGCACGACTCATAATGCGCAGAATCAGAGAGTGCTTTACAATCGAGCTCCAAGCCATATTGAGGTCCCTGATTTAACTACGAATTTTTAAGCTTCAACATTACTAAAACATATGCATGTAGTGCTGTAATAGTCCAGAGAAGTTAGGAAATAAATCGAAAATTTTTGATGCATTGTGTTCAGAGAGCTCCCAGAAAAAGTCTATTTGGTGTGATTATGCCATTTTTCAAAAAATGCATTCTGGCGCAATAAATGCATTTTGCAATTGCATAATTACTTAAAAAATTATAAAAACCCAAAAAAACTAAAAAAACCAGATTCAATTCCTTTGGCTTAAATTCCCCAAAAAGCGCTGGGGGGTCCTCTGCGGGGGTGCACGGGGTTTTTGGGGGGAATTGCAGGTCCATAAAATCAGCCGAAAATCGTTTGGGTTCGGGGATGCCAAAATTTCTGGCATTAGAATTCCGGGGGCGCTCGGGGGGGGGCTCTGCGGAAAAGGTAATGAAGGAAGTGAAAAATAAAAAAATTATGAAAATTATATTTTTAATTTAAAAAAAAATTTAATTTTTTAAAAACAAAAGTTATTTTTTTTAAAATTTTGGAAAAAAACCCGTTTTTTTTGGGTTTTTTTATACATTTTCGTATCTCTCGTCAAACTTTTAATGCACTATTAAATAAACGAAACAAAATAAGCCCTAAGCAGTAGGGAGACTTTGCCGATTCACGGACCTCCGTCCTCAGGAGGAGCTTATCACCTTAATATCTCTGAAGTAATTAAATATTTAGGAATCTTGTGTGACGTGTTATTTAGGGCGTGGCCAATCGAGAGAAGGAGGAAGGAAGACAAGATAACACCCAAAAGAAAAGAGACAAACCACGATGACGTCATAGAACAGAGGGTCCCTTTGGTTTCCCCCGGTAATTTCCCCCGCGACAAAAAAAAAAGGTTGGCCCCCCCCCCCCAAAAAAGGGGGGGTTTTTTTTCACCGGGCGTTTTTTAATATTTAATATTAAATATTTATATAATTTTTTAAATTATAATTTTTTTTTTAAATAAAAATAAATTATATATATTTTTTTTATAATAATTTAAATTAATAAAAATTTAATATTATAATAATTTATTAAAAAATTTTTATTTAAAAAAATTTATTTAAAAATAAATTTATTTAATTTATTTAAATTTTTAATTTTTATTTTTTTTTAAAATTTTTTTAAAAAAAAACCCGGATATTGGAAAACAGGCCAAAAACCCGATAAATAATTTTTACCTGTTCTATTAGTCTAGCCGGTTTTTTATTTGATATTTAAAATTACGAGTTATACCAGATTATAATTATAAGGTTCTGCGCTCTGCCTTAACACCGGCCTATGCGGAGACCGCATACATGTTAGGTTTGACGCGTTTACAAGTTTGACCTTGATATTATTGACGTTAACAGCTATTCTTTGGTTAAGTTTTTACCTTTAGGCGAATACTAACCACAATGATTAATTTACTATAGGGGGACCGTTTTAAACGCTAATTGATGTCCTCAACTTATTTTAAATAGCTCTAGTGCCTTTATGGTTAAAGATGTTTACATACAATATATAGTCCTTAGCTCAAGATGTTGAATTAAACAACGTTTCAATTTTAACCATCATCATCATCGGGGTTCCGGTGTTAGCCTATTTGATAGGTACGACGTTACAGTAATTCATGAGTCCTAGTGTCTTATCACAAGTATCCTAAACAACGTTTCGATTTTATCCGCCATCACCATCATCGGGGTTCCGGGTTTAGCCGATAACATCCGAACGGTATGACTTACAATTTTCGCGATAAATCAATACCTTAGGTTATACATCCTCGATTCAATGACTTTGCCCAAGTAAACAACGTTTCGATTTTACCCGTCATCTTCATCATCGGGGTTCAGGTGTTAACCGATAACTTCCCGGAAACGTTATGTCTTATAATTTTGCCATTGCCCTCATCGGAGCGTGACAGATGACATTTGATAACAGCCATCATTTTAACGCATGCGTAAGACCCTTAGTTATGTCTCATCCACGTAAGCTAATAAGTCCCTGGTTCGGTATGACAGGTGACAGGGGGCATTTGACAGCCCCATTATTTTAACGCATCGAGGACCCTTAGTTATGTCTCATCCCGGAGGTTCTAAGTCAGTGGTTTGCGAAATATGACAGGTGACAGGCGACATTTGAAGGTGACAGCTGCCAATTTTTAGCGATGTTTAGGACGCTAAAATAACCATATTAGACCCGTGTAAGCCCGATGTTAAAGCACAAAGACCGCAAAATTTAAATTTTCTATAGGTTACCGTCCCAATCGCTAATTGTGAATTTTTACGATTTTTAAACAGCTGTAGCGTCTTTATGACCAAAGATGGCGCCATGCGGTTTTCGCTATTCGATAGGAACGTTTCGCTAATTTAAAAAATTTAAACCCGCGCGTCTTAGACTCATCATCAGGGTTAAAAACGATTTTAGTCGATAGCGTCCGAACGGCATAACCTAAAATTTTCGCTTTTGGCAAAAATATTAGGTCTTAGCACAAGTATCCTACGGGTAACGGCCTTTTTCCAAGTCACGGGGTTTTTTGACATATGACAGGTGACAGATGACATTTGACATTTGACAGGTGACATTTGACATTTGACAGATAGTATTGGCCACGCCTTAAATAACGTCACAAAAGTTTCCCAAAAAATTTTTAATTACGTCAGAGATATTGGTGATAAGCCCTCCGGAGGGGGGGGGGAAACTCTCATATTCTCCCTACATTAAGAGCACCAAGAAACACCTTTAGAAAAGTAACTATTTCAATTACTATTTCGTATATGGTAAACTTCGAAACCTTTTGTCACATATAAAACAAATTTTAGCGACATAACGCGTTGAAAATTGTTAGCACAGTTAACATACCGGTTTATTTTGGCGAGAAGCGGTAACGTAGGGGAAGGTGTTATGACGTCAGTATTACGTTATTACTTTGTACCCAGTATCCACCGCTATCGCCACTGGTCAGAAGGAGAGTTTATAATGATTATGTCAAGTGTAAAATTAACATAATGGAGGATTTGCGGCTTTTCTATTGTTTTGGTTCTTGTGCTGTTTTTTGCTATGGTTTAACGACTATTTGTATTAAAGATTTTTCGATTTAATCAGTTATTTCCCAAATGGATGAATTAGTACAATTATATTTAGAGGAAAAGATTAACTTGTTACAGTTGGATAGTTTGGTTTATATCTTATCTTTTTAAATTATTTCTTAACTCTCCTCAGTGCCAAATTTAACTTTTTGCCGCCTATAGGCTAATATAATTTTGCTGCCCTAATATGTCAATATTTTTGGATATCAGATCAAAAAATTTAGCATTCAAAGAATGTAAACTTCAATAGTAATTCTTATTAAAATTTAATAAACAAATTTAACAAAAGTAAATCATAAAGAAAATTAGGTAACAAATTTCACAATATAAAAACAAAATATAAATTAAAATGGTAAAACAAAGAAGTCTTTTTTTAAACTACGTATTTTATAATAATAGGCAAAACTCTATACTAACATTTTTCTTCTGAAAAATCATTAATTATATCATTAAAATTTACGATTACATTTTTTAAAAATTAATCGTAAATTTGCCGCCCATAATATTTGCCGCCTTAGGCTTCAGCCTCTTCAGCCTTTGCGTAAATCCGCCCCTGTATTAAACGATTTGTAGGTAAGTTGACACACGAGTGACATACGTAAAGGCCCCAACAGACCTCGTTCTTTTTAAGCAGTTTTAATCGTGGCGACAAAAGGTCGAAACACCAATGGTAGAAAGCATTACACCGTCGGTAAAATTTCTGGCAGCGCTTGAAATCTTAATCGTCAATTCGTCCGTCTTTATTTAAAAAGGGAAGTGTGTGGTGCAAAATGTCTTTAATCGTCATTCTTGTAACAAAAAACCGTTCATTTATGTTTTTGGTGTACGACTGCAGTTTTCTGATTACGAGGGTTTTTAAAATTAAACAAGTGCTTTCGGCGATTAAGACGCTTTAAAATTAAATTATGTGTAGGGAAATAAAAATTTTAGTCGTCCGACTGAGCAGTATTAATCGGCGATTAAGAAGGATAAAAAAAACGATGTCTGTGGGGCCCTTAAACCGTTTCGTTTTTGCGAGAATAAGCAGGTTAAGCATGGTTAGAATGGTGTAGGAAAGAACCGCTATTAACAAGTAGTTAAAGATAGAATTTGAGCTTTTTAGAAAGTGAACAATACAAGAATTCTTACCTTATATTCTTTAAAGGAGAATACGATTCTTACCATTAATTATTTGATCTTTATTTTGGTTACTTATTAATTCATTTGTTACAGCACTCATGATATAATTTCTACAATTTTTTTTAATGAAATAAATGACAAAATAATTTTAATTCCAGTTTAAGTCAATAGTCAATACTTAGATGGCCCCTTAAATAATTACCCAGGTCGAAGGTTAACATTATATTAAGTTAGATGTAGTTTTTAACATTTTTTAATATCTAAGGAACTGTTTGCTAAAACATCCAGCCTTAGCGCTCTTAGCTTTTGTATGTACAAATACCCTTGTAGCCATGTATGAATAACTTATTTGTTTTGTTCACCTGAATGTATTTAGCTAAAGACGGATGAAAAAACTTATACCAGTTAAGGCTCAACTTAGAGTTGACCACAAACTCATTAAACCCGTGTGGCTTTTACCTAAAGGGTTCTTTAAAAAATAACCAAAGTAAACACAAATAAAGAGTTTATGATTTTGACCACTTGTAAGTCTTGTAGTACTGTTCTCAGAAACCTATGTTTTTATCTTTAAAGCCTAAGTACTAACGTACCATGGGTGTCTTTGTAAAGTAAGAGGTAGCAAGTTTACCAGTCTAGACACTCTAGGGATAAAGGAACAAACAAAGAGATGGACCGTAAAGGGATGAATGAAACTGGTACTTCGTGTGTTTTTTAATAGAGCGATAAGTCCCCTGGAGTTAATATGTAAACTTGTTAGACTTCAGAGCAGTCGCAATTACTTTTAAAAAGTAATTCAATTACAATTACCAATTACTCTTCTAAGTAGTACTAAATTACGATAACCAATTACTAGCATGTTTGTTAAAAGTAATTTAATTATCAATTAAAACTAAAAGTAATTGAATATTTAACATTACTCTATTAAATTACCACATGTATTAAACGATACAATAAAATATTTACTTTTAATATGCATCATACGCGCACGTCACACAGGGCCGTATTTAGGCGATGAATGGGCGGCCGCCAAGGGCGCGAAATCGGCCATATATATATATATATATATATATATATATATATATATATATATATATATATATATATATATATATATATATATATATATATATATATATATATATATATATATATATATATATATATATATATATATATATATATATATATATATATATATTATTGTATTATGTTCATGATCATATTATTATTATTTTGTATTGACAAAATGGTTACTTGTCTACTTGTCTAGAAACTAGCCGCAACTTTGATTTTAACCAAATTTGGTATCCGGTAGTTCTTTGGGGCGCTGATCACGAATATTTTTGGCGGAAAAGTTTCGTTTTGGAAATATTCATCATCAAACTTAAAAATCAAACTAACCTCGTTTAAACTATATTCCCCTTCTTTTTGTACACAATTCTTAATTTTTACACTAAAGTGGCACACAATATTTTATAAACACGTTTTAAAAACTTGTTTTTATATGAATTATACACCTTTTTTCTAATTATTTGCAATGCTTTATTTTCAGATGTCGCGGCCATGTTTACTGAATAAGTTCCTTGTGTATAGATGGTTAAGGCATTCGAAAGTTAGACTTTACTATTAAATGGAAAAAAAGGCGCAAAATTAATATAAAAACAAGTTTCTTTACGAGGTTTATTAAATAGTGGGGGCCTATTTAATGTAAAAATCAAAAATTGTGTGCAAAAAAGAAGGAATAAGGAATAAGATGTTAGTTTTTGCTTTTCAATTTTGATGATTGGTATTTCAGTACCTTCGCATATTCGTGATCAGCGCCCCAAAAAAACCTTCGTATACTAAATTTGGTCAAAATCGGAGTTGCATCCACTTTCTAGACAATTACCTACAAAATTAATAAATATATGTTATATTAGTTTTTAATGGAATAATGTGTTGCGTATTATTTAATTTATTAAAGTATAAACGTTACGTTTTAGTAGGACTGCTTTCCACGTTATTTTTGTAACTACAAATTTAGTAGGGTAAAACCAGGATAGATGCCTCACTTTTTAAAATAACTATGTATCTCTTAGCACAAAAAGCAAGATTCTTTATTTGTTAAACGGGTAGGTACTTTGGTTTATTATCTTCAAATTATTGAAAGGAATAAACATTATCTTCGAAAGCGTCGTATTTAAAGTATTAGCAAGTTTTGCGGACCTTTAAATTTTAGGACAAGCTATCCCCGCTTTATAGGGGATAGTTGCCTAATCCATGTAAATTACGTTTAGGATCGATGCCCCGCCGAGAAGAGGAAGTTTATCCAAAATCTTTGATCGCACCTAGCCATCCCATGCAATCGCACAGAGACATGTAACACTGCCATCTTAGTTGTATTTGCAGAGTCTATAGATAAATAAAATAACATGTTGTGTGTCATTCGCGAAACTAGAGTTATTGCAATCAAGGCAACTATACCCCTGGGGCGACTATCCGGGTTTTACCCTATATCATCCGCAAATAAGTATATATAGGTAATTTACATTTCAGATACAAACAGTTCTTTTATGTAAATCATGTTTCTTTCAAAGAGTAGGCTAATATTTTCGTATAAAGAAAATTAATATATAATTTGACACAAATTTCAACACAAAATTGATATTTTAAAAAAACGTAATTCTCGGATCAAAAAACTTTATACCTACTACTTTGCACTTTAATTTTGTAAAATTGCCGGGGAAAACCCCTGGACTCCCCGTTTGGGGGTATTCCATACTCCCCGAATCCCTCGGTGTGTGAGGGGGCGCAAATTTTAAGCTTCGCCAAGGGCGCGGCCATTCATAGATACGGCCCTGACGTCACACTATTCAAACTGCTTTCTCGACAAGTTCAACATTAAATGACTCTAAAATAAAAATTTCTTTTTATCCTACCCCAAACATCAACAGATGTTTTCCCAAAAAAATATAAAAACGGTGGCGGCTAGCATCAATAGAATATACTAAATCGGCGAGGCGGCGTTCGCCGGATTTAAAGCGACCCGCCGTGTTTCAAGATGCTCTTTCTGGCTGGCCAAAATTCCGGCAGTTTTTCCATAAAAAAAGGTAATTGAATTTTTCGTAGTAATTCAATTATTTATTAGGTAATTTAATTAATTTCCAAGTAATTTACTTACTTTATAAGTAATCAAATTACTTTCTAAGTAATTTAATTACTTGGGATTAGTATAAATCAATTACTAATTACGATCAAATTAACCTATTAATTGATAATCCAAATACAATTACTTTTTCCGAAAAGTAATTGAATTAAAGTAATTCAATTACTGAGAAGTAATTGAATACGATTTTTCAATTATTTTAATTCAATTACCGACAGCTCTGTTAGATTTTTGGCCGAGTGATGATCGCGTTGTTAAATTTAGCAATGGACTTAGCGATTGTTAAAAGTTAACAACGGTTTAGAATGTTTAACAAAACGTTATTGTCAGTGTTATTCAATGATTTTAGTAGGCAACCTGTCAAAATCTGACATTTTGTTAAACATTCTAAACCGTTGTTAATAATAAAGTCGTAATTAATTGCTAAAGGCGATATCACTCGACATTTATGTAATATTTTAACGTAACGGTAAAAAACTTTACGCAAATCCTTCATTAAATAAATACACCTGACTTAATGAAAGTTGTTCTATTATAAATATTGATTAAGGTCATTATCAGAAAAACATCGCAACCCCTACTTAAAGATTTGACAGAAACCTTTTATTTTCATTTCTAGGTTATTGGCATTAACGTAATATATAGCTGCACGGTTTAATGATTCTTTTATAAACTAATTATTAAAATACAACTTTTTATAGGCTATTAATATTATCATATTTAAATATAGTTTAAATTATTAACATTTACTTTATTAAATTAAAGCACATACAGGCTGATCATCTTTAAAAAAATAATTAATACCATTCAATGATCGATATATTATTTTTGCTTTCTGGAAAAAAGGAGATTAATTTATTTACTTATATATATATATATATATATATATATATATATATATATATATATATATATATATATATATATATATATATATATATATATATATATAAAATTATTTTTACTTTAGATACGCCTATAAAAAATAAAAGTCAACAAATATTGATCATATAAAAGTTTATTATTTTATAATAATATCAAGTATATATTTAAAGAAAAAATAAATAATGCAATGTAAAAGCATATAATAATATTTTTTGGAGATACGTCTATGGTAAAAAAAATAAATGTCAAGAAATTTCTTACATGACCTCTCAATATTTTGCAATATTACACCATTAAATGTATTATGAGAGAGATGTAAAAAATTGTTTATTGTTCTTCTTGTCAGATGACAGTTGATTTCACAGTCCGCTAGCGGCTTAGTGATTACATATTTTTCTTTTTTTAGTTTGTGGTTAGGTTTAGCATTTGCGTGATTTATGCATCTCATTACAAGCAGGTACGTATCAACAATTTGAATCAAAACAAGCACATAATTTTTCGCATTTATTTTCCTCTTCTCTTCATTTTTTTTAATTTCCTTCTTTCTTTCTCAAAATCATTTTTTTCATATCTTTTGTAGCGTTGCTTTTGTTTCTTTCCAATCTTTATAAATAATGCAAAAGGTGCAAGATTTTTTTTTTTTTTTTTTTTTGGGGAGTGAAAAGACAGTTTTTTTGTTTTAAAAAAACTAAGCGTAGTTTAAAAATAGGCTTGCTGTTGTTTAGTGTTGACCATTCTTCTAAAAACATTGTGTACATTTTTTCAGAGTTAAGTCTGGATGAAGGTACTCCTTGTTGTGTCTCGTCTGCAATAAGAGACTCCATTTTGGGAAAATCTTTAATATGAGTTAATGGCCGAACGAATATTTTTCCAAATAAATTTCCCAGTTGAGAACGTTGCCTTTCCCCCAAGCTGTTCCTTTTCCATGATTCCATATCCCCCTAGTTTTTGCAGATGCTGACGGCACTTCGTTCCGGAAATGACCAATGTCCCAAAAATAGTTTTTTGCAAATCAAATTGCGTTTTCCATTTAGTGTAAGGAAATATCTTAAAGTTTTTGCCTTCTTGAAACGGTTTTTAAAAAATTTTTTTATTTGTCTCTACGATTTCAATGTCCGTCAAAAATTCCCGTGGTTTGCAAAACTGCCAAATTATTAAACTGTCAAAAAAGGCTTGTCTCTCTTCATTGCTCACCAAAAAAAATGCTCGTCAAATTTTGTACATACATCTTTATTACGCGGCCCAGAATAGCAACATAGATGGAGAAACGGGTTTGATGAGAACTGGAAAAAAACAAAAACCAGACAATCAAAGGTTATTATTGGGGGAAAAACTATGGAAGGACTACCGATGAACAAAAGGACTGCAATAGGGTGCAAATGAAAACCTGACAGGCATACTGACAGGTCATTGTAGAACAGACACTATCTCAACGAGATAGGAAAAAGTGAGACAAGTACATGTAGATGGTGGAGAGGGGAGAGGACGCCATCAAATACTTAGAGATTGAACACCAGGGCACATCAGGGCGAAATGTCTAGGTACGGCATGGCTGGGCCTAAATGACATAAGATTCCTACCACTTACGGGGCTCGCATCACTATGAGAGTTGGGGCTCATAAGCAAAACGCAACACCATATCGGTAAAAGGAATCATACGTAGGTGACAGTACAGGTGACGGAAACCCGTGTAGGGGGTTTGGGGTAGAGTAATGGGCTTAGGCGTCAGTGCTCAGGGCCAGCAGGGAACTCACCTGCTACAATAATGAAAAAAGATAAAAAAAAAAAATAATAAAATCAGCTGATCAAGCGTAACGACAAAAGACATAGGTATCATTAGATACGCCAATGATAATTGTTTTTGTTTTATTTTAATTCCCCGTATTAGGGGATCTTTAGTTACGTCGTTACGTGGGTTTAATATTTTTAGATAAAAAAAACAAAATATATTCTTGTTTTCTTGAAAACCGTTCGATATTCAGATACGTCACTATGAGATGTTAGAGAATTTTTTAAGAACGCCATATCTCATTTATCTCAAATTTCGAATTTTATGAGTTACGTCGTTACTGAAGACCGACGATATATCGAATTAGAATTCTGATGAAATACTTAGCTAAACTTTCTCAAAAAGTTAAAAAATGTGTGACGGTGAGGTAAAGCTTTAAAAATACGTTATCGTTATGTTAAAAGGAAAGAAATATTTTGCGCAGCCTATTGTTAAATTTAAATAAAATTTAAACAGGAGGGCGCAAGGGTAGCTTTATAAGAGTTGTCTCATTCTACATAAAACGCTATAAAAATCACCAAAAAATAAGGTCTGATTTACCCCGCATTTTCAATAAAAACTGGAAACATTTCATGCAAATACAAGTTTGCATAAAATTCTAGAAAAAAAAAATAGGTATAGTCTGTCTCAAAGTACACCGTGTTAGCTCTTGCCTTCATTTATGGATTATACCTGCATACAGCAATAAAACTGCGGATCGGTAGGTATTAAAGGACAGAACATTAGGGACGGACTTTAATAATATAAAGATTTATAATTTATTGTTTATTTAGGTAAGTATAATCATAAAATTACATTAACAAATTAAATATATGCAAAGTTTTAATAAATATATAACTGCATTATCTATACATAATTACATTTTTAACCTAAATATCTAAATCTAATTCTGTTTCACTATCAGAGTCATCCTTGAGATTAATTACAATAGGATTTATGTTGTTTTGGAGTCCTCAATTTTTATAATGTGCTGTAGTGAATTTTTCCAGCTCTCAAATGGTATGTTAGTAATTACATTTTTTATCAAATTTATAACACTGGGACTTAAAGTAGGTATAACATTTTCTGCTCTGATCTTTGATTTTACTTGGTTCCACAAATGCTCTATCATAGTATGTTTAACCCCATAGAGCCTCTATGGGGTTAAACATACAGTGATACGGAGGAAGCCGTAAAACAGTATGCCCAGCCTGTTTAGCCAAATTATCACATACATATTGTTTTTTAATTGCATATGAATTTAGGACTTTCAAAAGTAGCGTTTTTTTGTAACTGAATTCAAAATAAATATAATTTTCTAACAAATATTCCTGGATTTCAGTTCTTGAACTTGATGAATCTTGTGCTTTATGTAGCAGACGGCTGTGGTAGCTTGCGTTATCCATGACAACAACACTGTTGTTTGGAATATTTGTTAAAAGATAATTTTGAAACCAGTTTTCAAAAAGTTCTGCACTTGTATCCTAATGATAATCCAAGCTAGAATCCTTATAATTCTTTGCAGACAACAGCAAGCAGTTTGGGACAAATCCGTCTTCTGAACTAGCGTGTATTATGGTAATGCGTTTTTTTTTATTTGAAGGTGCTTTCGTCTGACAGTTTTGACTGGAATCAACCCATCCTTTGGATACTGTGTCGTGTGTATCGAACCATGTTTCATAAAGGTAAATTATGGATCTGTTTTCTAACCTATATCTTTTAATTTCTCGAAGGTAATTAAATCTCCAAGTGCGTAACCTGTGCGATTTCATTACTACTTGTCTTTTGTCTATTTTGCGGTATTTAAATCCCATTTTACAAACAACTCTATGAAGGGTGGCACAGCTTATATTTATATTGGTTTCGTCTTCGTCTAGCTTCTTTTTGAGTTTATCCAAGGTAGGAATAACTCCGCTTTCATAAAGACAATATTTTTCCTTCTTATTAGGTCCTGATCACTATTGTCTATACGGTGAGATAGAAAATCACTACGTTTTTTTCTTTGTGTTCAATTTTTCACTAATAATATCCCTTATCGATGATATTGGAGTTTTTGTAAGTAGACAGGTTTCTTTTAAAGCTTCTTGTTTAATTAGACCTTTACTGATTAAAGTTTCATACACATTTTTCACAACCTGTTTTGCATCTAATGACAAATGATTTCGACGCGACATAAATTATATTCTCGTAAAACAAATTTTTCGAAATGCACAATAAAACGGTTATTCAACACTGCCACTAAAATATTAGCAAAATATTTATATGCCCAATGGTTAATACTCAAGAAATACCTGGCCCACCCCTGCCCTTATGAACAAATGGGTTTACCCAATAACAATAGGTAATAAAATCGTTAAAGGTTTATTGGGGTATGGTCCGTCAAAAGCCATAACGATATACTTTGAGACAGACTATACGTTTAAAATATTCCAAACATATTTACATATTATTTATATGTTTGTCAAACAACCTTCAAACTCTGAATTAAGTATCTTTTTGATTATTACCAGATGTGGCCTTATCAGATATCCTGTATGTATGTTTGTCCGTTTTAAAATACTTTGTGGTACGTGTTATTGTTTTTAATTTTATTTGTTATGCGTTGTAAAACGTTTTCCTGTTGAATACTAAAATAAATACAAAATTGTACGTTTTTACTTTCTTTGCTATAGGATTTTAAGGCCCCTGGATCACCAAAAACCTAGTTTGTTGGCCCATAACTTTTTTATACAATAGGATTTTTTTTTAATTTTGGTACACGTGCAATACTTAAAAAGAGTTAGCAACCAATTGTTTTTGAGTAATATAGCTTTACTGATAAGAGGGGTGAGGATTGATATTTTTTGTGACATTTTAATTATTTTTGTATTTTTTAAAATCAAAAGTAAGCTCATTTAACAAATTATTTAATGTACTGTTTTATAACGGTTTTAAAGAGAAAGGGCTAGAGAGGGGGGTTTATGAAAAAAAAATAATATTGTATGTAATTTGTAAGGTTTTTGTGGGCAAAGAATTTAAATATGTTATTTTTTAATATATACAGTTTTATTTAAATTAGAGGGGTCCGGTGTCGTTCAGCTCCATTCAATTTTAAAAAAATTAAAAATTAAATGTCGAAAAAAACCCAGATTTTGCGACGTTGTCATATCAAAAAAAAAAATAAAAAGTATCTAAATTTAGCTTTAAAGCAATGTAAATTAAATAATAATACACAAATTATATATATATATATATATATATATATATATATATATATATATATATATATATATATATATATATATATATATATATATATATATACAGGGTGGTACAAAATGTTGTGAGGAAAATTTAGGGGCAGATTCTACATCTAAAAATATGACAAAAAGTTCATATAAACATGGGTCCGGAAATGCTTTGTTTTTATGATACGGGATGTTTAAAGCTTTTCGCTTTTTATAGTTTATTTCATATTTCTCGAAAACCCGTGGGGATATTAAGATAAATTTTGCTACACGCAAATGAATTATTATACACATTTACATGTACAAAATTATTTTCTAAGGAACTTTCATCAGTGGCGTTCGTGCCGGTAAGTTCTTATTTTTTTTTCGCAAAAATTGATATTGCTTTCTTAAAGCCAGTTTAATTCTGCTTAAAAAGTACCTCGTGGACTTTGTCGTTCTGACTCACCGTTTTTGAAATAAAAATTAATTTATTAATTCGTATAATAAGCTGTTTTCGCCAGAGATCCAAATATTTTAAAGGGTCAGAAGAAATATCGAATGCGATTTACAGCATGCATTAACGCAGAGGGAAGCCATTTCCAGCATTTGATCTAACGTTAAAATCAAATACATTGTTCCTGAAGAATTAGTACAAATAAAATATTATAATTATAAATAATTCGAGAAAAAGCTAAGTGTACTTTTATTTTTATTTTGAAAACGGTGAGTCAGAACAAAAAAGTTCAAGAGGTATTTTTTAAGCATAATTAAACTGGCTTTAAGAAAGTAATACTTATTTTTGCAAAAACCAGTGGCGTACAGTTTTTTCGCTTAAAATACGGACTTACCGCCCGAACGCCACTGATGTAAGTGCCTTAGAAATTTTTTTATACATGTAAATGTGACCTATATTTATACATTTGCGTGTACAAGATATAATATTATTGAACTTTATAATATACAAATATTTATATTATAAAAAAAAAGATTCGAAATTATTAACTTTTTCATATTTTTAGAGACAACCTAAATTTTCCTCATAACATTCTGTAACACCCTGTATATATTTTATATATATTATATATATATATATATATATATATATATATATATATATATATATATATATATATATATAAAAGTAATTATCTGGAGGTAAAGTCCACCCTATTTTTGGTTATAAAAAATCGAAAAATTAAGAATATCAGACTTTTTTTTCAATTTTGTTCGACGGCGTATTTATGATAAAGAAAACTTACAATTTAACAAGGAAAACCTAACGACAACTAACCAGAAACAAACCAGCACTGGGTAATAGTTTGGAAGTTGTTTGTTAGTTCTGGTTAGTTTTTTCTATAAAAAAACTTTATTTTTGATAAATGAAAAAAAACTGCCTTCAATAATAACAAATTATTAGAAAAAATCTGGCAAAATTGCTTATTCAAGGAGGAAAACGTCACTTTTTTAGGTTAGTCGGCCATATTGCTTTAGTATATTTTATATGGGAAATAAATAAATTATTTTATTTTGTAATAATGTAAATGAAAAATTAATCCTATGTGTTTTATTATAATGTTAAAATAAGTGAAAAAATATATATAAAAATATTGCTGTTTTAAAATGGAGATAAAGTACACCAAAGCCAAATTAGGAAAGAGGTTCTATTAATTCTGTTCACTGCCTTGAATCAAAATTGGCTTTGGTTCACATATTAAATATTTTAACAAAAAAAAATGAACGAAGAAAGCTAGATGTTGGCCCTTTACAAAATTTTACTTTAAACTGGTTTTTTTGAATTAGGGAGGGTAGTTTTAAGAAAACAATTTTTTTTGTAAAGAAAATGGTTTAGTTTTTTTTGCAAACCCTAATTATATAAAGAAAAAGTCTTTAGGCTTCGGTGTACTTTAACTCCATTTTAAAACAGCAATATTTTTAAATATTTTTTTCACTTATTTGTAACACTATAATAAAACACATAGGGTCTAAAAAATTAATTTTTCATTCACATTATTACAAAACACCTAAAATACTTTCTCTATTATCTTATCCAACGATCTGTCAAACTTTTTCAATATGGCGACTGGTTGGCACACAATTTGGAGGTTATCATTATGATTTGTAGAGTGAGTGTTTTTATTAAGCTATGCAACATTTGTTCATTATCGATCAGACAAATAAGTGATTTTGAACTCCATGTCAAAGTCTGTTTTATCAATTATGTATATCATAAAATGGATTCGCAATCAGAGAAGATCTTACAGAGTCAATTTTAAAAAATCAGAGGGTGTTTAGTAAACATTTCATAACAGGTATACATACTTAGGAAAACCAAGTACTCTGAAAAATAAAAATCATCCAGATTGGGTACTATCCCAACATATGAGTCATACTTCTCAAGCTCATTCAAAACGGAAAGTCGATGTTGATAGAAAAAACAAAGGGCAGAGAAAAAAGCAAAACTAGTTTTGACCAAACACTTGAGATTAGTATTGCTATATTTCATTAAACATAATTTAACTGAATATATATCAAATCATGCACAATGTTATGTGAAAATCCTAATTGTAAATTAAGGGCCTTATAGCTTACTCCTTATCTCAAAATCCATCTAAAATGTTCTATTTTTAAAAAAGATCAATAAATTAGGAATTTTGACCTTGTAGTAAAGCACACTGGACTTAAAAAAGCTGTTAAGAAACAAAAAAAAATTCACACTTGATCGCAAAACTCAAAACTGTTAATAAAACACGATGCAAACAAACAGATATGTGTGCCAACCGGGCGCCATATTGGATTTGAATAGTCACGTGGTTTGGATTGGTCAATTTCCCATATAAAATATACTAAAGTAATATGGCCGACTAACCTGAAAAAAGTTACGTTTCCCTTCTTGAATAAGCAATTTTGCCAAATGTTTTGTATTAATTTGTTATTATTGAAGGTTGTTTTTTTTTCATTTATCAAAAATAAGTTTTTTTATAGAAAAAACTAACCAGAACTATCAAGCAACAACTTCCAAACTATTACCTAGTGCTGGTTAGTTCCTGGTTAGTTGTCGTTAGGTTTTCTTCGTTAAATTGTAAATTTTGTTTATCATAAATGCACCATCGAACAAAATGAAAAAAAGTCTGATAGGTATCTTAATTTTTTGATTTTTCATAGCCACAAATAGGGTGGATTCTACTTTTAGATAATCGCCTAATTTTTTTTTTTAATTTGTGTATTTTTATTTGATCTACAATGCTTTAAAACTAAATTTAAATCCTTTTTTTAGTCTAGTTAGTTTAGTAATGTATTTTTAAGTTAATGATATTCGGATGGTACCGCGTTTTAACATAGATGATTTTATACAAAAGGGGCACCTTTAATTTTGCTGATTTAAGGTACTTACTTGCTAAAATTGTCATTTTTTACAGCCGTCAACCGCAACTTTACTTCACTTAAAATATCACAAACACACTGCTAATAACACCTTCCTAATTAAAATAATGATCAGCTTACACACGCAAAAAATGAAACAATTATTTTTAATTTTATAGTTTTATTTAATTAGTGTTGTTCATTTTCGCTATTAAAAGTTTCCGTCACTCTCCGAGCATAAATTATGTATGAAAAACAATCCCAACTACAAACAGTCCGTTTTTATCTTTTGATGGATCGAATTTTACACGTTTAGCACTCCGGTCTTGACACTGTTAGAACCCACTCCTGCTAACTTCTTTTTACCATCTGTTTACATTCAAAGTACCATACAACATGGTAAAACATATTTATTTCTTAATGTTTCGTATGGAATGCACAACTGAACATCCCAGACTACAGCTATGTCTTTGTATTTTTTTTTAAATTTGCATTGAATAGTACAATAATCGTACTGTGTCAGTACTGTGAGCTGTTCAAGTTGAAAGTATGTTATTAGCAAACTAACGTGTTAATTTGCATATTTTAGCATAATGATTTTTTTTTACAGGGGTTAACAAAAAAGTTTAAAAAGACAAATACTTGTAGTCACTTTGAAGGTTTGTCATTTACTAAAGAACCTCGGTATTTTCCGGCAAATATAAACAAATCTGTGGGCGAATTAAACTTATGTTTAGAAGCGTAGGAGTTTAATTTCCGGCTAACTATTTTAAACTAATCTCAAACCTTTAGTTACAAATTTTAATCCATAGTCGTTCATGTCACAAAAAAATCAAAAGCAATCTGGTTTTTATCCGATTATTTTCTTCCTATTAATTTTGACCAATCGCTATCAAGAATTGGTATGCCAAATATAAATTTTAAGTGGAAAAATTACTTAACAACTGTCAACTTAGCTGTCAGCAGTTTTTCCGGAAAAAAATCGAAAAAATATTATGCAAGTTTGACAAGTTGCCTTGTAAAAACAAAGTTGATGGTTTCTATGCTATGTTGCTATGTACCGTTACCAACAACAAAGATCACAAACGACGCTTAAGGCTAGTCCAGACCTACATACATTTGCGATAAATGTTTCGATAAATATTTATTAAAAACTAGGTTGCAATTGAGTCTAGACCAAAGAAAAAAAAAACATGTCGCTGAGCAGTGAGACAGTGGCGGGCATTTGTGCTGGATACATATACCACAACTAACCAAAACCACAAAATTACAAGCGCCACTGATGAAACTGATAAATATACATTTGCCCTAAATGCGTTCAGACTTGCTTGTTGGCGAGTATAAAAACACGTATTTGTTTGTGTTTCACATTTGTTTAAATGTTTTTAAACAAATGTTTGCAAACTATATTTTAAACAGCTTTTTACAGTTTTTATACAAATGTTTTAATGTTTGCGGGCAAATGTATGTAGGTCTGAAACTCAAAATAAATCGGTTTGGAAATGTTTCCGAAGGTAAAATTAATGCGGCTGTTGAAAATAGAATCCACTAAATACTCAAAAAACTCACACATCGATCTAGAAGCAATTTATGGAATTTTGCCAAGCAAAAAATTACCAATTACTCCAGACAACAACTACAGGCGAGCTAAATTTAATCCTCAAGGACTGGGCATGGAACATGCGTAAAGCTAATGGGGAAGACTACAAAGAACTGTGTGTAAAAGTAATGTGGAATATCGTTGCCAAAAAACTGCAGGAAAAATATTTTCAAGAATTTAATATCGACCATTCCAAGACAACACCTTTAAGCCAACTAGAGACGCTGGAAATGCGAAAAGGAGAAGTCTCCAGCGAAACATGAAGAAAAAAGGAAAACAAGTTCAGCTTCTTTAAATATGGACGACTACTATAAGATGGTGTCCTCATGGGATGAGACAACCTTAACCGGGTTGCAGCGTAAATTTTACTTTATTGCAGCAGTTGAGCTTGCTTGGAGGGGTGGAGAAGCGGCTCGTTGCTTAACAGAACATTTTAAAGAAGAAATTGATAATTATGGAATCAAAACAGGTGAGATATTGCTTTTTAATTTTGCAACAAAATCTGTAAATGTTTATTGTAACTTGGCAGAAAAAACGTTTATATCAAAACAAAATATGTGCGCATAGGTACTTTTTATCTTGGCGTAAAATCTGTTTTCGCAATTTTTTGTCTTTTGTCTTTTAATACCTTATATAAATCACGTTTTGCCATTTTTTCAGCATCCAAAATGTGCTAGCTGTACTATTTTTGTAAAAAAATCAAAAATCAAAAACGATATATAACCACTAAAATTCCTTTTGCTTTTCCAAAAAAATTGAAAGTTACATACATCTACTTTAAAATCACACTACAAAATATATTTTGACATTCAAGTCAAATTATGTATCCCTTGTTTCAGAAAGGATCGAGTATAACACAGTCTTCAGCAAAACTGCACAAGGTGGTGCAAAAAATATGTGCGATAGCAAGTGGCTTGTTCCTAATTCAAAAAACCCTGAGTTTTGTCCGGTACGTTTGTACAAATCCCTGTTAAACAAACGAACATCTAAAATAACAACAAATAGATTGTTTTTGACACCAAATTCAGAATGGCAATCCAATCGTAGCACTGGATGGTTTAAAAACATTCCTGTTAAAAGAAATGAACTGTCAAAATGGAAAAAAGACGCAGCCCAAAAAACAGGTATGGACACGACAGAAGTTAAAATATCTAACTATGCGATCAACTGCTGTTACTAATCTGGCAAAGGCCGGTGTAGGCGAGCAGCAACTCATCAAAATCACAGGGCATTCTTAAGCTGCGTCTATCCAACCGTATCTACAAACGGACAGTCAACATCATTCAAATATCATCACTGCCTTAAGAACCGTCCAAAATAATGTACCATCTACAAGCTTCAGAGCACCCTTGAAAAGACAGAAAATAGACACTTCTTTGAGCCAACACCATCAATCGTTCGACACTCCTCACACCAACATAGAGAATAGTGCTACTACAAACATAATTAAAAGCAATTTAACCGATTTGGCTAACAATACTCCTGTAACCTACAATAATTGTAATTTTTAAATTAATTGTAATTAAAAATGAGTTTGAAGTAATTACCTTTTCTAGCTTGAAAGTTATATTGTTCTTATTAATTATTGTTTTAATAAAAAAACGTTGTATTAAAATAAAATGTTTATTTGACTCAGGAAATAATCTTACCAAATAGCCCTCGTCCATCTAATTTTTCCTGTGGAAAAATTGGAACACCGTTTCTAAGTAATCTGTTTCGCTAAAGTGGAAAAATCCTCGTCTTCGACTCGGATTTTTAAGACCACTCTCGCTCATGCTATTTGTTAAAACAAATTACTTAGAAACTCGTTTTTGAGGTAAAACATATGGACATTTTCCGCTTTCAACTTCCAAATACTTTTTTTTTCAGATTTTTCACTACTTTCGGGACTTATTATTTACTTTATTTTGCAAAATAAATTGAAAGAAAAGCTCGACACAAAAAAAACAACAATCACAAAACACAAACAAATAAAATTCCTAACCTTAAAATCCAAACATATGACAGTTTGAATCTAAATCCTGTCTACACCATCGTATTTACCGTCATACGATCGGCCCGAGAAAGTCTAATCAAGTAAAATAAAAGAATTTCCTTAAAGACGAACATTGGATAAAAATAGGAGCTCGAAACGTTTATACCAGTCATTTTGGCAGATAATAATGATCGGGTAGAATTTTGAACAGATGAAAGTCTAGATAGAAACGTAGTCTATATCTCAAATAATATTTTAAAAACTCCCAAATATATAGGTGTTTCAAAAAAGCTTAATGGCTAAAAAAATTGAAAAATCCATCCAGTCCAATAATTTACCGAGCTATCTACCAAATTTATTGTTTTGTCCACTGGCACATTCAGAGCTGTCGGTAATTGAATTAAAATAATTAAAAAATCCTATTCAATTACTTCCCAGTAATTAGATTACTTTAATTAAATTACTTTCCAGAAAAGATGATTATATTTGGATAATCAACTAATAGGATAATGTAGTCGTAATTGGTAATTGATTTTCACCCAGAAAAGCATCTTGAAACACGGCGGTCCGCTTTGAATCCGGCGAACGCCGCATTGACACCGATTTAGTATTTTCGATTGATGCTTACCGCCACCGTTTTTATACTTTTTTTGTGGAAAACTCTGTTGATGATGATGTTTGGGGTAGGATAAAAAATTATTTTAGAGTCATTTAATGTTGAAGTTGCCGGGAGAGCAGTTTAAATAGTGTGACGTGCGCGTATGTTGCATATTAGTATAAATATTTGATTTGATTAGTGTATCGTATTTAATATATTATGTGGTAATTTAAATGGATTAATTGCTAAAATATTTAATTACTTTTAGTTTTAATTGATAATTGAATTACTTTTAACAAACATGCTAGTAATTGGTAATCGTAATTAACTACTACTTACAAAAGTAATTGGTAATTGTAATTAAATTACTTTTTAAAAGTAATTGCGACAGCTCTGGGCACATTGTTAATTATTTAATAATTGTTTGTTTTCATAATTAAACTTTTGCGTATGGCTAAAAAATCTTTTATACGTTTTAATTTGGTCATAAACATAAATTACAAATATCAGATGCATAACAGAACTGATTTTTGGACTGCAAATTTATTGACCTTGCTAAATAGATTAGACCTGCACCATTGTACCTATACCATTCACATTATTTTTTTTATATAAATGATCTGCACTATTCTATTATTAATAAATATCTGAATATTACGAATTATATGTACTTTAAACAAATTAACCTAATATGTATAACATACCAGTACATGTCCTGCTTTTTATAAATCCATCCTGGTATCTTAGTGGTTATTTTAAGGCGATATTCCTAATATTTAAAGCATAGATATACATTTGCAACCATATTCATTTAGATGAAACATATTTCAAATTCAAATTTAAAACCTTTTCTGGGGGTTTAAATTAACAAGTCTAACGGCGGTTTGCACCACTAACTCTTAAAAGTTCATAATAACTAAGTTGCACTTAGTATTAAGGTTGACCTTAACGATTAATAGCTTTGTTACACTTAATTTTTTTAGCTAAGTATTAAAAAAAGTTGCAACATTGTAAAAATTGTCCAGTTTTGATGTTTGGTAACTAGAGCCGCATTATTAGTAAAGAAAAAGAAGACAATTTGAAAGAAAATTAAATTTTTGTTCCCCAAAAAGTTCTAATTTGTTTCTTACCACAGTTCATATTTTAGCAAAAATACGGTTTTTTTTGCGTAATTGTTAATTAGGTATTTGTCATGTGCATTCATAATGAGTAGCAGCAACCGAGAAAAAGAAAATAGAAAAAGGGCTCCAACTTTTCGGTTAGGGAAAAAACTCTTTTATTAAATATAATCCACGATTATAACCACATAATAGGGCTCATGTGACTAGCGCAAGCGCAGTCGCCAGTGAAAAAGCGGCAATTCAAAAGTTTCGACTGTTTTGATCGACAATGGTAAGCAGTATTACCCCCCCAATTAAATCATTTACTGGAAAAAATCGTTGATGGTGCTTCACGATTTATAACTCAGTTGAAGCCCATAATTCCCAATTAAAAGGTAGCTTAAATGTCTGGACTCTTTAAAAAGGAAAAAGAAGTGAGCAATTGGGAGGTTAGGCACATTACTTCTTTACTATACAAAAAGTATCTATAATTTTATTCTAATTAGACCTACCACATAAATACAATTGTTATATTTATTAAATTGTATTGTACTCCATAACAACACCGCTTCTTCGTTCCTTTTCGTACTGATATAATTTAATAATCGATTAAAAACCTATTTGCAATTTAAAGGGACTTTTTTTTTTTATTTTCGTATTTCTTTTCTTCAAAAACTATGCTTTCTTTAGTATTTTTTTTATTTTAATTTTGTGTTTACAGGCCCTTTAACATGCTTGTTTACAAAAAACAGTACGAAAAAATGGCTGATACTGACGCATGCGCACAAAAAAAATGTGATGAAAAGGCCTATACAAACAGACTACGCTTCAATATAATAAAAAAAAATATATATACAAGTTGTCTCTTTAACATTGCAAAAATTTTTACAGACGGACTTTTTGGATAAAAATATGAAAGAAAAGGCCTAAACTTCTTAACTTTCTATCGGGCTAAAAGAAAAAGAGATTAGATTATTTTATTTTATAAATGTGAATAAAATGAATAAGGGCATAAAAGTTGAGATAGTATTTTTTCCAAGGCTTTCTTTCAATAAAATTTATAAATCTGCTTCACTGATAAAGGGTTAAAATTTGCACTTATAATGGTTTTCCATTCTATTATTGTATTGAATGCTGACTTCGTATTATCGCCATGTATTTGATTAGTTTACTCGAAAACGGCAAAATTAACAAACAAAATGCACTGGACAAAAAAGTTTCTATATAAGTAAAGATTTCAGAATGCATTTTCTCAATTGCAGAACTCCAACCTTAAAAAAAAAGATTATGTCATGATTTAAAATATTTATTTTACATTAATTTTGAAAATTTGCAAACACAACACAAATAATTTAACGCTTTTTTATTTTTGAGGTTATAAAATTATTAAAGTTTACTTAAACCAAAGAAATCTTTGGCTTAACTAAGTTTTAGTTTTAAGTGATAGTTAACCGCTAAGTTTCTGTTGTGCAAACGAAATCTTACACTTAAGTATCACTTAAAGTTAAGGTTGTCCTAAGTATCACTGGTGCAAACCGCTATAAAAGTAAACTAACTAACTAACCACAAGTTTTAAGAGTGTACAATGTAGAACAAAAAAACCGTAATCTTTTTTATTTTCAACCAAAAAAAAAATGTAAAATGCTTTAAATTTCAAGAAAAAATGAAATTTGTTTACTGTTACCGCTGACTTCTAGATCAATGATTTCTAACCTTTTCAAGATTGGTACATACACCTATGACCGGCAAGAAAAACTGACTTCCTTTTTTTAAATGTTATTCAATGAAACAATTTATCAAATACAAATAGTATTTATTATTCACATTTTTACCAGGTTTAATTTAGCTAAGTGGATACTTTCCCGGTAATTTTCGTTAAGTATTTATGAAATGTGAACCGATAGCCGAACCGAAATTTAAATTGTGTAAAAATGGAGTTTTCATTAACCTCGTTTATTTTGTTTGTGCTTAAATTTTGTCAGCTACCTCATAAACAAATCCAAATTCAGAGAAATGCCCCCCTACCTTACTTGTAAAAGTATCTGTCTTCTAAATAGAAGGTCTGTTTGTTATTCGGAAATAATGTTTTTTTTTACACACCTTTTTAACGTAAAGCGCTCTTATCAAAGGTGTATTTTAGGACTAGAGGCATATTTTGTTAATTTTTCTGTCTTTCAACTGCTAACAAGTTTGTCTAACAACTGACGTCATTAAAATGAAAATCGATAAAAATAAAAGCGCTTACCACCAATGAAAAATAACTGTAAAAAAATTCCACACGAATTCTCACACATTTTTTTGTTAATATCCAGATTAGATGTTGTGTGGTTTTTAATCTTAAATTAGGCTATATTTCCCCCTCTTTGCTTTTTTAACCTGTTAGACAGTGGTTAGACAGCTATCGAGGCCGCTAACAATCGCTGTGAGCCGCTGTAAGACTGACGTCATCAATTTAAAAAAAACGTCCCGAGGCTGAACAAAAAAATATGTCTTACGGGGTAAAAAAATTCGTAATAGTTTTTTTCCCCCAAGGGAAGTTGGGTTCGCGTCTTTGGGGGGAAGCGTCAAGTGCGGAAAAGTCACTTTGCGCAAGCGTTAGGAACAAAAATTTTTTTCCACGAGGTAGATAATCCCCATATTAAAGCAATGATTATTTTTTAAATTTGTTTAACTGAAAGAACACTACAACATATTTATAAAGGGGAAGATTTTTTGAAAAAATTTTTCAACAAAAAACAGTTATTAAATTGAAATTTTTCAAATTAAATTTGAGAACCTGTAATTTCACTTGGGGTGGCTTATGGAAGCGCTTTTGTACGGGTGAAGGTTGACTTAGTCAGGAGGGGGGTTTTCATGGACAATATTTTATTCGACATATCCTTTTTCTGATTTGTGGATTACAATGTACTCCAGCTACAGCCGTTGATTTCCCCCCCCCCAATCGCTTGAATTGGAATTCCTTCTCCAGAATCCGCTAACATAGTCCAAGGATCGACGAAAACGTCCGTGTATTCTTCGATTTTTAATTTTAGGTATGAAAATTTTTGAACATTTTCCATTAATTTTTTCCCACATTGCGTACTGCATGCCCCCTTTTTATACTGGAAAAAAAAAAGTCTGTTTTAGGGGGTTTAAAAATTTGCATATTTACGGTACAATTGCAGATAAAGTCCGTTATTTGTTTCATTGGACATTACAAAGATTCTGGAAGTGTTATTTTTACTGTCGGAACACCACTATCAAATTTTCATTATCCTGTATGTCATCAATCATTTTTTTGTAAGTTTATCTTCCTACAAGCCCCGGCTATAATTTTTAAGGAAAAATATTATCAGGTGCTTGTTTCTGAATTTTGAAACTTTTTTTTTAAAGTTTTTGATTTTTGGCCGGTATCCCACGTTTTGGTTTTTAAAGGATGTTAGCTTGAAATATGAATTTAAAACAAGGTTCCTTTTCACTTTGAGGACACATTTTCATAGAGTACTTACCCCATAAAAATTAGGTTTATATGTTTTGCAAACGAAATAGGCCAAATTTTTTTCCCCTTTTTAAACCATTTTAAAATCTTTTGCCCCTTTTTTCAAGCTATATTGATTCTCATATTTTCCACGAGATTTTGCTGGTAATAAATTCAAATTTAGGGATTTGTTGCATCCAGGATAGAACGGTAGCTCTTCATCGGAACTACTCTTTTTAAATAATTATTTTTGTCGGTTTTTTAATTAATTCAAAAAAATACTATGACGACTTTTCTTTAAAAAAAGCTTGTTTGTATTGAAATTCATTTGTGCAATTGCTTGTTCATATGGAAACGAAGAAAAATCTGACATGTGTTAAAATCACCAAGATTACATATTGTTGTGACTTGTATAATCAATTTTTATTTTTATAAAGGGTAATGAAAAATTTATTTTTTTGTGTTTTTTTTGAAATATTGAAAATTCGAAGTAACAAACAAAAAAAGAATAAACAAAACTTGCAATGGCCTATATTGCATGAAATACCTACAATTACTAAAATACATATAAATCTTTCTACCTGTAAGATTTTAGAGTAGTTTACTTTTTTCCCACGCCCTGCAAAAACAACTGCGATCAAATGCGGGCAGAAAAATGGACCTTTCCGCAGCTCGAGGAAAAAAATCTTTCTGAATAACAAATATACCTAATATACTTTAAATTGTCATTTTTGAGGAAAAAAAAAATTTAGAAAGTGATTATATTTTTAGGGATTGCTTGGGGACCCACCGATATGCCAAAAAAATTTTCGTATTGTTTTGAGTTGCGGAAGGGTGAAAACTCAAATTTTTGGGACGCGTTTAAATTGCAAAATTTTTTTTTAACAAAAAATGAGGGCGCATCGAAATCTATAATTCATCTCATTGGGCCGATAATTTTGGATGTAAAATGTGACAGTAGGTAGCGCTAAAAGGGACCAAAAAAATTTTTGATTTTTTCCCCAGAATTTTTTTCTTACTGTCCTAAGATTTAAAAGTTGTAGATTATGAAATTTGCTACAATTTCGTTTAACACAACCTTGGGGGTTATGAAGCCATAAAATTACAAAATATTCAAATGAATCAACAAAAAACGAAAACTTGGAGAAGCATCCGAAAAAAGCAAAAGGCAGAATAGCTTACCTCAATGAACCGTCCCAAAATACCAAAAAAGGTGGGGGGGTTTTTTTTGTGTATGCATCGCAAGGAGTAAGTCTGTCAAAAAAATTTGAACGAAGAATGCAGGGCGGGTCAAAATTTAATAATCGTATCGGTCAATAGTTTATGAAAAATATGAAAAATGTGTATAAATAAAAAATAATTAATAAACAAAAAATTTTAAGACTTGTTTGAATGTTGAAAATACTTTAGAACACTCTTATCTTCGTCAAGGTCAAAAAATTGTAGATAATTATGTTCCAATTATGTTCGACATTGGTGCCGAAGGTGGTTAGACCGAAATTGTAGCAAATTTCATAATCTACAACTTTTAAATTTTAGCGACAGTAAAAAAAAATCTCGGTGAAAAATCGAAAAAATGATTTTTTGGTACCTCCAGCGCCACCTACTCTCTATATTTTACGTCCTACACCATCGACCCAATGAAATGATTTATAGATTTCGATGCGCCCTACATTTTTTGTTCAGTAAATTTTTTTGTCAGACGCACCGTTTGCGAGATAAACGCGATCCAAAAAAAATTGAGTTTTCACCACTTTCCGCAACTCAAAACAATACGAAAACTTGGTTTTGGTATATCGGTGGGTATCCAAGCAATCCCTTAAAATACGATCACTTTCTGAAATTTTTTCCGCAAAAGCCATTTTTTTCCGACAGATTGACTGTATCATAAAACACCTTGCAGGGGTTCGTATGCGCCTTTATTATAAATTGTGCCTTTTATAAAAGATTAAAATAATACTTTTACTTAAATTTAATTTTTTTAATGATTTTTCCAATTTCTTTATTAATTTTTTATATTTTTTTTTACGTTTAGTGCTGGTATAAAAAATTTAAATTTAAAATTTGACACCCTTTCAGTCGATCCATTTTATCTACTACAAATCCCTAGATATTTTTTTCTTTTCAAGAAGGAATGTTTGTGCTTTTTTGAGGTTGGGGTAATTTTGAGGTAAGGGGATTCCAACAAAATTTGACTTCAAATTCGTGATCAGTGCCCCAAAAAGCCTTCGTATACTAAACTTTAATAAAATAGGCGGTGGGTAAGTAAAATATTACCGAAAATTTACCGAAAAATGTTTAAGTATAATAGGTTGTTTACAAATAAGTCAAACTTCGGTTAGTTGGTAAACTTAAGTGTTAAAACAAATTGCATGGTAAATTTAAACTGAAAAATTTTAAATAAAATTGCATGCAAGAAAACTTGCATCAAGAAAGATTATTAAAAATATTTAAATAAGTTGTTTACAAATAATCAAAATTTTTAAATTTAAAAACCTTATTTTTCAAAAAAATTAGCAGCAATATTTTTTGTACAAAGTTAAAATTTTTCAAAAAATTTGCTTAAAAATTTTCGGATAAAATTACAAAAATTTTTTTAAACATAAAAGAAAATTTAACCCCTTTTTTTTATTTAAAATTTTAATATTTTTTAAAAAAGGAAATACCAAGTATTTTTTAAAAATTTTTATTTTATTTTGCACTTATTATTTTTTAAAAGTGTATGCGTATGGAAAAAATATGTTGGGGTCTTTGGTTATATTTAAAGTGGTTTTTAAAGGGCCCCCATTTTTTTAAAAACGAAAAAAATGTTTTATTAAAAAATTTTAGGATTCTTTTCCCTATTATCTTTTGAAATTATCAGTAAAAAAATATCGCAAAAAAAAAATGGAAAAATATAGGCAACTTCTACTTTTTAAATGAAACACCCTGTATATTATGCGCTACGACGAAAAATCTTTTTTCTGATTTCAAAATATATATATATATATATATATATATATATATATATATATATATATATATATATATATATATATATATATATATATATATATATATATATATAATATATATTTTAAATAAAAATTATTGAGATATTTTAGGTTTAATTATTTAAAAAATTACAAAAAAGTTTCATATTAGTATCAAAAAAGCCATGGAAACAATATAATTGTTATGTTTTCTAAATTTGGAATGGGTTTTTTTCCCGGAATAATAATGTTTATTTTGTGATTAAACATTTCCTGCTAAAATGAGGAAAACTTGTCGATGGTTAAAATTTTTTTTACTTTGGATCCTGCATAAACCTAGCTATTTCCAAAAGCTACTTAGGCGTTCCTGCATGTTTTGTTCAGGAAGATTCCGAACGGACATAAATTTATAAGGATAAAAATTTTTAAAACTTTAAGGGTTTAAAAAAATTTTAAATCTATTTTTTTTAAGTTCAAATCCGCATCCGAGATTGATATTTCAGGATATTTTTAAAAAATTTTTAAAAGTAGTTAGTGCTAATCCAATAGAAAAAAATATAATAATTATCCCGGGAAAAAAAAGGATCTCCCAAAAAATTTTTTTTCATTTCGTGCTCAGTCATTTTCTTCATTTTTTAGCTTTTTCGTTCAATAAACTTTCTTACTATGTATTTAATAGTATCCATAGATGGTACCCGCTTTAAGAATATAATAAGTAATATTCCCACTTAAATTTTTGGTTTTCCATAAAAAAAACGCATAATAAAGATTTTGTTCCTCTGAATAGCCCATTGACAAAAAAAATACAAAAATACATTTAATAGTTAAAATTTATAATTTTCAACTTTTTTCAATATTAATACGTCAAATTTATTTAAAAAAATTTTATTGTTTTCATAGCTTTCTTGATACTAATATGATTTTTTTTAAAAATTTTTTTATATTTTAGGAAATAAAATTTTAAAAAAGGTTTATCAAAAACATCAATGTATATATTTGAAATCCCGAAAAAAAAAGATTTTTTATTGTAGCGTTTTTTTATTGGGGTTGCCCAATTTTTCCCTTTTTTATTTCTATATTTTTTTTCTGATAATTTCAAAATTAAAATGGAAAAAAAAAAAAACCCGTTTAATAAAGGTACCCCGTAAAAAAATTAAAGAAGTAACTTATAAACAGGGGTATAGGAAGTAAAATAAAAATGTAATATTTTTTTTACCTTTGCTACCTATTTTATTTTTCGGTTGTTTACCATATTGTCACCACTAAATTTTCCCCCGATAAATTAAACAAGAAAGTAAAATGTTATGAAAAACTATTTTTTATTTAAACCGGGAAAAACAAGTTTTGATATCACCACAACTGGTGTGTAATTGTATGATTGTATGATATTCGAGGTAGTTTGTGTGCAGTACTCTGCCCTAGTCAAAGTAATGTAATACAATAGATAAAATTTGCAGTTAGTCATCTTTTTATTGGAATAATGTGTTTATAAGAAAAATGTTTAGCTAAGGTATTTTTTAAACTGTTTTCTCTGTAACCCAATACGATAGTACTTATTCTTATTCGTAATTGCTAATAACAGTATAACTTTTAACATTAAGCACGATTGCAACTTTTTACACTTGTATTTAAAGTTCATGTAACCTGCACAAATTTTTACTTTTGCTCAGTTTCTCAAGCCATCCTCTAAGCCTGATTTAAAAAACAAGTAACGCTTACCTAACCCAGTGGAAAAAGCCTAAGATCCAAATAAAATTTTGTATACAGGGATGCGCAAAAGTCCGGAATAAAATTAATATCTTTTTAACCAGTAACTTAGGAAAAAAACGCTGAAACACGTCAATTGATTTTAAATTGTACGCATTTTTTGGCAATAAAATGATTTTTTTTCCAACCCCTTAGCTGCAACCCTCCCCAACTTTTTTTTTAAATGCAAACCTATGTCGTGTATGGGCTCATTGAAAAGCTGGTAAAAATGAAATCTGACCATACCTTTCTTTTATTTATGTGGTTACCAGGAAATGAGAAAAACTTTTTTAAAAACAAAAAAGTTATAAATACCTACTAAGTGCTATCTACGGGTAAATTAACGTTGCAAATAAACAAATAAAGTGGCATTCAGCATTGATGATGTACACTGCTCAACAATTGCTAAGGATTATCAGTACCTAGTTTCTAAAAGTTTACAAAATTTAAGAACAGACCAACCTGGGCAGGCAGCACAACAAATTTTATTGATTATGTGTAAAACTGATAACGTAATCTAACATTTTTTTGGAATTTATTTTTTCAGAAAAAAATTACACATAAAATTAGTTATAACCCCAAGCAATTGTTGAGCAGTGTACTTCAAAAAGAGAAAAAGGTTGTTAAATTTTTTGTGCCAAATTTAATGCCCTGATAGGCAAATTTTTTTTTGACTCAGTTTTAAAATTGTGGCATTTCTGGGTAAAATTGAAATCTGTTTAGTTTATCAATTGTGTACCTTCAATTTTTTTATTTGCCAAACAAAAATGGTATCGTCAGAGAGGCAGCGTATCGAAGTCTTGATATTGTTGGGATGTGGGGAGAGAATGCGGAGTCAAAGTGAAGTGTGTACTTTATTTAATGCAAAATATCCGGAAAATCACATTTCCCAGGCTACTGTGAGTAAGATCTTACACAAATTTGAAGAACATGGTACAGTGAAGGACTTGCCCAGAAGTGGCCGGCCACATGTTCTAGACGAAGATCAAAAATTGGACCTTGCCGTATCTCTGCAGGAAGCGCCACATTTGTCAACGGTTTCATTAGCCCAAAACAATCCTGCGTCTAGACGTACGATTGGGAGGTTTTTGAAAACAGAAAAATACCACCCATATAAGGTATATCTTGTCCAAGAGCTCTTGGAAGATGACTATGACAGGCATTTGCAATTTTGTGAGGAAATAATGAGGCGATGTGACGAGAATAATGGGTTTCCACTGAACATACTCTTTTCGGACGAAGCTACTTTTTATTTAAATTGAGTAGTTAATTGGCACAATTATCGATTCTGAAGTCAGGAAAACCTACACTGGATATGCGAAGCTCATACGCAGCGTCCTCAGAAAGTAAATGTATATGTATGGGCAGGCATCATCAACAACAGAATATTAGGGCCATACTTTTGAGGAAAACCTTACAGCTGCACGCTACTTAGACTTTTTACGCTTTGAATTAGTGCCTGCTTCAGCTGTTATGTTTCCCAATGAAGCAGATCCAGATATCCCCACTGAAACACTTTGGTTCCAACAGGACGGCGCTCCCCCACATTTTGGTATTAACGTCAGAGAATATCTCGATGAAATATTTGCAGCTGGATTGGACGACGTGGTACAATTGAATGGCCGCCACGATCCCCAGACTTAACGCCATTAGATTATTTTTTTTGGGGATATCTGAAAGATAAGGTTTATCAAAATAGGCCGGCTAATATTGAAGATCTAAAAAACAGAATTAGAGTGGAGTCACATAACATACCGGCTGAGGCCATTCGGAATTCCGTAGACGGGTTTTACCTTCGCCTAGGAGCCTGCCAAGTAGAGGGTGGAGGGCATTTTCAGCATCTGTTACGTTAATTCACCCGTAGATAGCACTAAGTAGAAATTTCTAACTTTTTATTAATATATATAAGTTTAAAAAAAAAGAAAGGGTATGGTCAGATTTCATTTTTTACGAGCTTTTCAATGAGCCCATACACGACATGCAGGTTTGCAAAAAAAGTTGGGGAGGGTTGCAGCTAAGGGGTTGAAAAAAATATTTCATTTTATTGCCAAAAAATGCGTACAATTTAAAATCAATTGACGTGTTTCAGCGTTTTTTTCCTAAGTTACTGGTTAAAAAGATATTAATTTTATTCCAGACTTTTGCGCATCCCTGTATTTGTTTTGCAACTAACCAGAAAATCAGAAAATGCATTTATTACCGGAGTTTATTTTCTTTTTTCTTTCTATTTCTTGACATTCGGCCATAATCCGTTGACGTCAATTCGTGACTCCGGCTGAGTACTGTAAATTTTACTTTTAAGATGGCTCGGCAAAAAAATTCTAGCGGATTCAATAATACGGTTTTCATAATACAATTCGATTATAAAAACTCTTTCTGCTCTAGAATAAACCATATAATGCGAAGAAAAGAAAACCGAGAGTTTTGCAGCTTGATGCAGTACGATATTGACATCATTGAAATAAACGGATAAAATAGTATTTTCCATTTTAAGCCGGATATAAAAGCTATATGTGTAGCAAAAGATGCAAGTAATTAAGACACCCATAGATAAAATCGTTTATTGAGCAGATTTATCTTTAAATTCTACCATAACTTATTTCTTACTTAGTGCCGAAAAAAAATTGTAGATTGTGCTAGTGTTAAGCTTAAGAGTCCATTCGCGCCGCGAAAATTGGATCCAATTTGGGGTTCGAGGCATAATGTTTTTCTCAAAAACGGTATAAATTATCGATAATTTTCAAAAACTATATGAAAGCCAAAACTTAAATCTAGTTTTTAATATTTCCTTGAGTGAAAGTCACCCTAAAATCGGTTATGTTTAGATACTATTTTCTCTTAACTCGACTCATATTTCAAAAATCCGTTACAGCAGAGGCATAGATTATTTTCTTACCTTTAAAATGGTGTATAATTTATGTCATATAAGTGAAAAATAGTTACCGAAAAACGTTATCTCCTGTAGGCTTGCAATCGGAAACAACATCGCATCGATACACCCAAATTGGAAGAACCTAAATAAAATATAATATTTTTAATGCGGTTATAGGAAACTTGTGGTAGTGGGAGTTTGTTAGTCTCCGCCCACCGTCTCCGCGTCCTTTCGCCCGACCACTAAGGTGTAGCGTAAATGCACTCTTAAGACGAGAATAAAAAATAAAATAAAAGATTGCATAATAAAGTCGACACACAATGGAAAACCAATAAAAATAAAAACTTGTAATTTATTCCTTTTCAAGATAGGACTATATTTATAATGCATTTTCTTTAGAACTACCGACCCAAATTTAAAAAATTACAACTTGTTGAGAAAAGGATTAAACGGCCTTTAAAAATGAGGTATTACCAAAGATAATACTACTACGGATAAGATGAACCATTCAATGCTATATTTTTGATACCCCTAATGGACTTTGGCTAACGCGATCCGATGTCCATCGAAGATTTTCGCGCTATCCTTGAACGAAAGTAAAACAGTGTTGCCGGCAGGCACTACTTACTATTGGCGCGATGAAACGCGACTAGATAATACAATACGTTTAGCCGCCCGCTTTCCTACTTCGGTTCGAATAAGGTTCAAGCGACAGACATTGGCAATGTCGCACGGTTTGTTTCGCTGAGGCAGAGGTTACCGACTTAATTTTATTCGCATTTACGGAAGCATTGATATCACCGAACTGATTCAAAACGCCCCATTTAAATGAACCATCTATACGTAGTAGTATTATCTTTGGTATTACTTGACTCCTCATCCCACTTAACATTTTAGAAGTTTAAAGTGACATAATTAAAAATATTGACAAACTCTTTTCCCCTCGACAAAAGAATTGACGGGTTTAGGCGATTTTTTAATGACAGCAATTGCGTCAAATCAACGTCGTTTTGTTTTCATTGGCCCACTATGTATTTAGGCGCCGAAGTACCATACCTAATCAATTATTTAAGTCGGCGATTGAAAACTTGGCCGATTTTGCATATTTATCTTTTTGTCCTATAAAAACTGGGCCGGTAAATATTTTATTACCTGTAATTCCGCTTGTAAACTCGGCCCGTGGTCACATTTTGTCAAAGCAGCTTTTTATTTTTCCTAATTAATAAAATTATAAGCATCATAATGTCTTACTGGTCTTTAGTTTTCCA
This sequence comes from Listronotus oregonensis, assembly GCA_019359885.1. Taxonomy (NCBI): domain Eukaryota; kingdom Metazoa; phylum Arthropoda; class Insecta; order Coleoptera; family Curculionidae; genus Listronotus; species Listronotus oregonensis. The sequence goes on along the minus strand of JAHBCN010006323.1, from coordinate 6,113 downwards.
TTAAACCATATTTTTCGCGTCTTAGAAAGCGGTGGGCCTTTACAACTATGCCATTTTAGCGAATTAGTCATGAAAGTCACCTTACCGCGTCTTACAGCTTTTGTTAGCCGTCTCTAGAGGTTCCCAACAAATTTGTAAGCCATCTGTGGAGGGGCAATTTGACATAAAACACGTTGTGAACTATTACCAATTTTTGTTTATAATTGTTTAATTAGTTTATTATCACAAGACAACATATATTTCCATTTCTTTTGTGCAATTTTATATAACAAACTCCATGACTACTGAGGGCATATAATGTAATATGTATGGCGCAGGTCCACATTCCATCCTATGATGTCATTTTGACATTGTTGTAAAACATGCATTTTGTGATCAATTTTTCAATGACGTCGCTGTAAGACAGCAAAGACACTCCTGTAAGACGCCTAGTCACGAAAATAGCTTTAATAAATGTCTATAATGTTGTTGCATTTTTATAAACGGCCCAGTTTTCTTATCGGATTGACGGCCCGTTCTTTAACGACGAGTTTACATACCATTTTTTGAGGCATATTTTTATGGTGGGAATTTAATTCTTATCATCGGCCGAGTTTTCATTTGCCCATAAAATTGCTCACGAATTTGTTCCTTATTAGCCCTTATTTTTCCTTATAGTCCCTATAGTCCAGGCAGTCAAGCTCAAAATAGTGTCATACCTCCGAATTTTTATATACGCACCGATTTTCTTAAAAATTTGGAATTAAGCTTATCTTACCCTCCATATCAAAATCTATATGGTCGCAAGGTGTGCAAATTGTTTTTGAGGGGTGAAAAACGCCCCTTATCGAAATAATAGATTTTATAGGTTTTTCGGCTTTTTTTCGATTCAAATGTCTTTTATTTATATAGGATAAATATCCTAACGTATTGTACAATATAAAATTGGTGTTATTTAAAATATCAACCCTTAAAAATCTTTAAAAACTACCCTTTTTAAGAAAATAATATAGACATATTTTTTAACGATTTGTAACATTACAATTGTAGTTTTTACTGGATAAAATTCATAGCATTTTAATAAAATTATTAGTTACCACTTTTCAACCCCTAAAAACTACCCCTTTGAGAAATTGAAATAAAATATCTAATGACTGCCAATTTTTAGATTTTGCGTATTACAGTTTATTATCTCTACTTGAAATAATTTTTAATTGTCTACACCTACAGCCCTTAGAACTACCTTTGACAAAATAAAATAAAAAAATTTTTCATGACTACTGATGTTTTTGATTTTAAATTTTGTTGGTTCTAAAGTTTACTTCTCTGAACGAAGTAATTTTTAATTGTCTATACCATGCCAATCTTTTTAGAACCACCTCTTTGAAATGAAAAATTTTATTCAAAGACATTCAATATTTCATTGCACATTCTTCATGAATAAAAATTCTATCTGCTTATTTTATTTTTTGTAACTTTGTAAATTTTAAAGCTATCATCCTACAAAAATCATTTAAAGGTAATTTTAGGCTACAAGCCTAATAAGCCTATGTATGTTAGAAGTGGTTTGAGACCCTTATGTTTTTATTGATAAAGGGTCAAAAGGGTCGGAAAGAGTCCCTTGCACTATAGTGTCTAAATTGGTTATGACTCCTAATTTATGCACAAAAATAAATGAAAAGGAAAATAATTGTCATAAAAATGCTACATTTTCTACTCCTTAGTTTTTCGTCCATCTCTTATGGTTTTGGAGTTAAATGAGAAATAATATTTTTTCAAAAATCACAAAAAAAACTATAATTTAAGCTCATTTTTTTAAAACTGTCATATCTAATCAGTAAAACTTTCATTGGTGCAAGAATAAGTTTATTTTGATTTTGAATGAAATGACATTAGTTTTATTGCAATTTTTTATTTTAACTATTTTACACCATATCTCACTGAAATTTCAGTCAAAGACTTTTATCGGTGTCATTTTATCTTTTTAAAAAATTCTATGACTTTTTGTTGAAAAATTGTACCATTTTCCCGTTATTTGAGGTTAAGTACTTAATTACGTAAAATGAAAGATCTTTAAGCAGCTATAACTTGCCTTAGGTAGAATTTAAAGATCTTCATAAATAGCTCAATTTCTTTGTTTTTTATAAGCTTCATTTTTGTTTATTACACTTTTTTCGATAAAACGCATAATTACAGAGTTATGCGTAAAAAACAATTAAAAAATGAGGTTTTTAACGAAAAATCGCACTTTTCAATTGCGAATAATTCAAAAACTATTGATCTGGCGAAAAAACTTTACATGACATTTTTATTTCAAATTTGCTCATCTATCGATTTCTGGGGTATTTTGGGAAAAAATTGCCCACCCCCGAGAAGGGGTGACATCAACCCCAGGGGTGGTTGCGCACATCGGCACCATATAGATTGTGCTTTTCGACCATCTATCTATCATGTGACAATTTCAAATAAATCGTTGCATATATAAAAAATTCGGAGGTGAAATGCTTGACTGACTGGAATAATAGTCCATTCGCAGGACCTCCAAGTATTATTGGATTGGAGAGCCAGAAATAATTTCCAATTTTATGTCCTTTGTCGGATCCCTATTACAGCAACAAAACAAAATAATTTAATAAAACCAAAACACAACAAACGAGCAACTCTTTTGAAACAATGAATCAAACCATAATTAAAGCTGTAATGAATATGATTACTTTTTTTTTAAGATCTTTACTTATTTTTTTTCTTAGGTAGCTTTTACGTTTGTTAAAAAATTCTTGTTTCTAACGTTTGAGTGTGAAGTATTTTTTTTGCACGAAATGCTTTTAATTGGCTTGTTTCTTTTTAATGCTTTTAGTTTACTTTTTAATGCCTGGGCGCTATTAAAAAAATGATTAATTATGGATGTGTCGGCGTCAAACTAAGATCCATCATTTCCTAAAATGACTAGTCAGTACATCTATTGCCGGCATACAGTGTAATACCCTTATTATTACAGTATTTACCTAACTATTTAGTTATTTATTTCATTTTAATTCATTGTTTTTTACGCATTAGAGTAAATGACTAAATGGTTTGTTCTTCTTAGTTAAATAAGCTTTTTACGCTATTTGCCGGCAATGCAGGTACTGAATTCTGACAAAATGGTGACGGTCTACTAAGCCCGTTCTATTGGTACACTGTAATTTGTTACAAGTAACATACAAACAATAAGTAAGGTAAATTTTAAATTATCAAAGAATATATTTTCTCTTGCGCTAATACATTTTATGCTTTTAACTTGATGTTATTAAAAAAAATGCTAGTCAAGTAAAACTACTTTTTACTTCCAGTAATTTTATTTACTTTACTTACTTTGGTTTACTTCAAGTACTTTGTTTTACTTCAAGTAAAATACTTGGGTAGTACTTCAAGTACTTTTTGAATTTACTTGGAGAAGGAAGTACATTTTAACGAGTACTTGTACTTGTACTTGAAGTACTTTTTAAAAAAGCATAATTTTGGTACTTTTTATACTTGAAGTACTATTTGGTAGTAGTTTGACAGCTCTGGCAACAGTTTTACTTACATCAGTATTCCAATCAAGGAATTAGGTTTAGAAGAAATTTGGACTTCTAAATATTTGACAATTAAGATTTAAAGTCATTCGGATAAGAGACAAAAGATATCTTTTTGATGTCAAATGGCATAACTCAGTAGCGGCTCTAGGATTTTCAAAATTTTTATCTAAAAAGTGAGCCAAGAGACCCACAGCAATATATACTAGATGATATTATTGGCACTTTGGTAAAGAAAATTTTTATTTTAAAATTCGATTTTTTTTTGTTCCGCACCAAAGAAAAATTCAAGTTTCAGTAGCGAATCCTCTATTTGTATTTTTTTTAAAGAATCGGACCAAATTTTGCAAAATAATTTATGTTTCCTAAAACAAGAGCCAGCTGATTTTTTTTACTCAACAATGTTCTTATACAAATATTTCGGAGCCTCTAATTTTTAGAAAAATGTAGATATTTTCGTGAAATTTGGAGTTTGACGATAAAATTTAATCAAATTTACGAAAAAACACAAGGTTTTGTTTTTGAAACTAAGACTTTTCTTAGGGCGCTGCAAAAAAACAACTTTTTTTGCAAATTTCAAAATTCAAACTTTATTTACCAAAGTGTTTCCCTTAAGGCAATGATCGATGGAGTATATATATTTTTGCTTAAAGCGAATATTATCTGGTATATAATTGGTGTGGGTCCCATGTCTTACTTTTTTGATAATTTCTTTTAAATCCTAGAGCCGCCACCGCATAACCAAAAAAAAACCTTTTTTGATAGTTACTTGAACAAATCTTAAAATAGTGATCTGATAAGAATAACGTATTTTTATTTTAAGCAATGAAACCCTTTACAGACATACACATAGTTTTTATCAGGTATAAATCAAAGAAACCAAATTATTCAAAAATTGTAATTTATTATCATTTTTTACAGTGATCATTCAATCGTAAAACACCTTATCTATTTACATTATATTACAATAAAACATATATTATTACCTAAGAATACAAGTTAATAAATGTTATAAAATATTATCGTATCTTAATTTATATATTAACAATTTCAATTTATTACGTATACCACAAAATAGTTAATACCAAGTACCTAGTAGTTTATGCAAAAATATTTTAAAATCAGTTGTCGTTAAATAAAATGTAACATTTAGAAATTCCTAAAAAATTGTTGATTTTAATTAAGTAATACCAGAAAGCAAGATATGGAAAAGATGAAAGTTGAGATAAAAAAGCAAACTCCCATTATTATTATACTTTTATCATAAGCAGCCATTATATACATTACACAAGTCATTAGAAACATAGGGATAACATTGGTAATAAACAAAAATCTTACATACCTACTTTTAATGCAACAAAGGACCATAAAACATGTTATAAAAAAAACTACTGATACAACAACAGGTAATACATTAAAAATTTTCCGTTTGATTTTATAAAAAAAGGCATTTCTTCGGATGGTAATATTGTCTGAAAAAGGAAAATTCCACTTTATTTTTTGCTTAATTTTGTTGATTATTATATTTATCTTATTGCTTAAAAATAACAATGTTAAAATCGAAATGCTGGTCATGTTTTAACCTTCAGCGAAGCTTTAAATCTTGAACCTATTTTCTGCATAGTTTTTTTTTTTTTTTTTTTTTTTATATAATATATATATATATATATATATATATATATATATATATATATATATATATATATATATATATATATATATATATATATATATATATATATATATATATATATATATATTTAAATTTACAAAAGATATCGACAAGTTTAAGTATGTAACCAATTTTTAAAGGGTACTTTACCTATTTTAATTGAAAAGTTTATGTATACGGGTTGTTTCCTAAGTAATCTAAGATATTTAAGAAAGTGACTCCTCAAGTGTTTTTATCAAAAAAAGTTCATATAAACATATGTCGAAAAATGTCTCCTTTCCAAAATACAGGGTGTTAAGTTTTTTTAATAATCCGATAATCGAAATATCTTTATTTTTCTCAACTTTAAACGTTTATGTAACCGCTTTATCAGGGGTTGTGCGCATAGGCACAAGTATGATAACATTCTCCAAAATATAATCACGCCACTGAACTTTTAAAACTCGTAAATTCTATTTGTAACTCCTATTTAATACATAACCTAATATAGAATGTTTAGTAGCATTTTTTAGGACGCAACCTACTTTAGGCAAAAAACTGTATTTTAATGTATAAAAAATTAAAGAATAGAGTATATTAAGAAAAAACTTATAGTATGCTTTAAATTTATTTTATGTACATACATACATTGTTTTTTTTAGTGTACTATGCTGCAACCAAAAAAATACTAAGAGATCTGTCAGGTATAAAATAGGAAGTACAAAAAATATTGTTTAAATTAAAAATATCAAAAAATATTTTTTGAATAATATTATACTTGTGCCTGCGCGCACGCCCCTGGTGAAGCAATTAAATGTTTATTTACACTAAAAACTGCTTTCTAAAATAACTTAAAGTTTAAGAAAATAAAGACATTTCAATTACCCAAAAATTACAAAAAACTGAAAAAAAACCTCATGTATTTT
>JAHBCN010006322.1:0-49566 GCA_019359885.1 Listronotus oregonensis | reverse complement strand
AGTCTGTGACAATTTGTCTCAAAGCCTCTGTAAATTAAGCCTTATTACAATATTTTTATTGTTATAATTTTTTTATTTTATTTTTGTTATGTATTATATTGTAGTGCAAATAAAATTGAATTTATTGACATAAGTAAAAATAATAATATATTGCTATTTCTTCTTTATTTCTCATCAAAAAAAATTATTAGAATTGCCATCATATTTTTGTTATTCTTAAGCCCGTGTATTTTAACTAAAAATAAAATGTAGGTTAACGAGAACTTTATTTAACAATATAATTTTATTTAAAACTGCAATGAAATATTAAAAAATCATATTTAAAAATGTTAATGCCTAGGCCCTAGGGCGCTAATTGGTTTATTGCCCATAGGCGCTAAAATTGATAAGAACGGCCCTGATTATCTTTACTTGATATTAGTAAATAGTATAATTTAGTTAAAACAAACGTAGCAAGTGTTTATTTATTTTTATTTGTGAATAAGAAGCAACTCCTCCCCTTTAAACTACCTAAAATATAAAAAAAATATATCATGTTGTGGGAAGGCAACATAAAATACTGAGAACTTTTTAAAAGTAAATATTTTCTCTTGGAATTTTATTTCCTTTTTTTTTCAAACACTCAAAAACAGTCTAAATAATTCAGTGACTTGTAAAATGGAAATGACAGTACGTTTAATCCATTACGTAAACCTCGTAAAAGATGAGAACTGAAGTAAAACCATCAAGAAGAACAAAAAGCAAAAGCGCAAACTATCGGAAAGGCATCATGCATTGCAAATGCCATCTTGACCAAGTGGCTGGCAATGCTCGTGTTTACGCTCCCCTCTTATCAACCTAATGGCTTTAGTTATCCTTCAGAAAAGCCTTAGGGATAACTAAAACGGCGTTAACAAATGCACTCATAAATTTTTAAACAGTCTGTCAACGAGCCGAGAGTGATTTTTCACCGAGAAAACCAACCAACTAAATGTACAATCTGTTGATTCGTTTTATTTCCATCGCTTAAGAGGCCAGTGGGAAAAATATTTTAGTCAGATGTTTAATTCAGCGGCGATAAAATTATTGACGAAACTGAAAAGTATTGCAATTTAAAATGGTTTTTGACGGACAATAAAGTATTTGACTGTTTTAATATCCTTAAGTGGTCTTGGTCGTTTAAAAACTAATTCACATCATAATTTCAAAAAGACATGATTAAATGGTATCAAGAAAATAGTTCTTGGGGGTATTCAAAAGTGATACGGCCGAGTGATGATCGCGTGGTTAAATTCAGCAATGGACTTAGCAAGTTAACAACGGTTTAGAATGTTTAACAAAACTTCATTGTCGTGTTATTCAATGATTTTAGAAAGGCACTGTCAAAATCTGACATTTGTTAAACATTCTAAACCTTTGTCTAACAATTGCTAAGTCCATAATTTAAGAACGCGATCATCCTGGCCAAAATTCCTGCTTTTTTTCCAACAGGCCAAAAAACCGTAAAAAAAATAAAACCAAAGACATTATCTCTAGTATGGGCAGATATCATATACAGGGTGGGGCACCCCAACCGCCACGGAGTTTATACGAAAGCCCATGAAAATTTTTAGAAAATTCTTTTGCAGGATGTATACAGACGGTAGAGTACCTTCATTTAAAAATATTTGCATTTATACAGGGTGATTAAAAAAAAGTACCATATCAAAGTTATGTTTTTTTAAATGGGACACCCTATATTTCTTATCGGTTTTGAATTCTAGAGCAAAAATAAAGCCATGTTTCAATAAAGGTTCCTATACCTAATCCCCACCCTTTTTGAAATATTTGCAAATTTCTGATTTTGTAGAACTTTAGTAAAACAATTTTTTCATCGTAAATATTTAAACTAGAATTAAATTACCTAGCCAATATTTAGTAAACATACTATTACTACGATATGGTTTAACATTTTATTAAAATATTATACAGGGTGGTCAAAAAATAACTTCTAATATTATTGACGTCCTTTTGCAAATAACTCTCTTATTTTAAATGGAACACCCCGTATTTGACTATTTAATATTATGCAGAATTTTATTACCAATTCATTGATATAGGCTTTGCCTATACCTAAAACCGTTACTTTTTTAATTATTTCGCATTTTGTCTAGTGCGTGCACCTAACACGTATAATATTACCATATTAAAATATTTTTAAACTAAGGACTTTGACACAGAAAAGTTACGATTGTTATTACTATTTGCTTATTGGTATTTGACAGATATCAAATTTAGTGGTTAGCTAATTTTGTCAGTCAGTTTATTTGCTTCTTAATTTGTTCAATTCTATTGTTAATCATGAAAAATTACAACTTGCAAGAACGTATTAGTATGATCTTAATAATCGGAGAGTGTGAGGAGAATTGTTTACTTGCGTCCAGGGTTTACGCTCAGAAATATCCGGAAAGAAACCATCCGGATAAGCGGGTTTTAGAAAGATTGTTGCGGGACTTTAAAAGAAGTGGTAGCGTTGCGTACATGAAAGCAGTCAGACATGGGACCATCGTTGGAAATGAGGAGAAAGAACTTGATGATGTGCTATAAGAATCCATATGTAGGCCAACGTGAAGTAAGTGAAATTACAAACATTAGTCGACGTAGTGTAGGGCGAATTGTCAAAAAGTATAAATATCATCCGTACCACATAATGCTACATCAGGCTCTTTCCGATGGGGATTTTGCTAGGCGAATTGATTTTTGTATTTGGGCCATGGATAAATTTGGTGAAGATCGTGTAATGTTTTCAGACGAATCCCCCTTTCACAATAATGGCTTAGTAAATAGGCATAATTTCCATTATTACAGTGATGAAAATCCTCATTTGATACGGTCAACAAATCACCAACATAGATGGTCAATTAACGTGTGGGCAGGCGTTATTGGCACAAAAGTAATAGGTCCTCATTTCTTTGATGGTAACTTAAACGGGGAGAAATTTAGGAAATTTTTACGTGACGACTCGCCAGAACTGTTGGAAGATGTCCACTTGGAGACTAGACGGGAGATGTGGCTGCAGTTAGATGGCGCACCTGCACACTATCACGCAAATGTGAGGGAGTTTTTAAATAGACAATTTGCAGATAGGTGGATTGGTCGGGGAGCTACACATAATTGGCCGGCAAGATCATCAGACCTCACATGTTTAGACTTATTTTTGTGGGGGCATATTAAAAATGTAGTTTACCAAGTACCTCCAACTACTCCAGATAATATGAAGCAATGAATTCGAGACGCTATGCAAGACATAACCCCCCAGATGCTACAACATGTAAAACTGTCTTTTGAAAGAAGGATTCGTGCTTGCATAGAAGTAAATGGACGCCATTTTGAGCATTTGCTAAATTGAGACACAGGAATGATAAAGTTTAGTTTTATTGAAATCATAGGATTAGTAATTAATATTGGAATGGGCTTTCCGGGCTTAAGGTCCGTGGTCCGGGAAGTTTTCTTACATAACTTTCAACTACATTGACGGTAGTCATCTTCAGTGGCGCTAGCGGCGGAGTGTTCGACGTGGCGTCTCACTTTGGACCGACACACCACAGCTCTTAAACCCGGAAAACCACTCCAATATTGATTCTAGCAGTGAAAGCCTACGTTCATTAATTGTTAATTAACTTTGTTGTAATGTTTAATACCTTTTGTTTGGCTTTGCTATTTAACTTTATAATTTATTATTATAGTTGATAGTGTTCCAGTGCATTGGAGTGAAATACTACACGTGTTAAATGCACGATCTACACAAAATTCGAAATAATTAAAAAGTAATGGTTTTAGGTATAGGCAAACCCTATATCAATGAATTGGTAATAAAATTCTGCATAATATTAAATAGTCAAATACGGGGTGTTCCATTTAAAGTAGGAGAGTTATTTGCAAAAGAACATTCATAATATTAGAAATTATTTTTTGACCACCCTGTATAATATTGTAATAAAAATGTTAAACCATATCGTAGTAATAGTATGTTTACTAAATATTGGCTATGGTAATTTAATTCTAGTTTAAATATTTACGATGAAAAAAATTGTTTACTAAAGTTCTACAAAATCAGAAATTTGCAAATATTTCTAAAAGGGTGGGGATTAGGTATAGGGACCTTTATTGAAACATGGCTTTATTTTTGCTCTAGAATTCAAAATTGATAAGAAATATAGGGTCTCCCATTTAAAAACCACAACTTTGATATAGTACTTTTTTTTTAATCACCCTGTATAAATGCAAATATTTTTAAATGAAGGTCCTCTACCGTCTGTATACATCCTGCAAAAGAATTTTCTAAAAATTTTCACGGGCTTTCGTATAAACTCCGTGGAGGTTGGGGTGCCCCACCCTGTATAAAAAGATTTGAGAAATAAGCGTAACTACTATGTTATTACACTAACAAAAAATAAAATAAATATTTGAAGAGGTTAACTTAAAAACATTACTAAAAAAGACCATTTTTTTTTAGTATTTCGTATTTTAAGGAGGCATAAGTGCTACTCTTGTCCACCAAAACATCTTATGTAAAATAAGGACCAAGTACCTACCCAAAAATCTCAGTTTTTTAAAGTACTAAAATCTAATGTCAGACCATGTTTTGTCCTAGTCCGATAAATGAAGGGACAAAGCCGTAAATAAATCTGTACAGTTTTCCCTTGTGGCGCAATTTTTAGGTCCTCGAAAAAAAGTTTATCAACATTAACAGGTGGGGAGGGGCTAAAAATGGCCCCTCACGGCCCGAAAAATGGGTTTCCCGCTAATATCTGCCAAAATATGCAAATTGGAAAATTTTTGTTTTGACAGAAAATGAAGATCGCCTTGGAATCTACAAAAATGGTCCAAATAGTTTTTTTCGAAAAATCGATAGTTTTCGAGATAACGGGACCCAAAAGTGCCCTTATTTCAGCTGCCGCTCTACCGCTAGAATGCCGCTATCTTTATTGATTCACTTATAAGCAGGCGGACGAATTGTTCCATTACTCGGATTTTTCGACGGCCGTTTTTGCGAAAAATATTGGTGTTGCGAAAAAATGGTAAGGACCATTTTTGTAGAATTCAAGGTGATCTTCATTTTTTGTCTGGACAAAAATTCTCTAATTCGCATATTTTGGCAGATATTCGCAAGAAACTTATTTTTGGCACTTTGGGGGCCATTTTCAACGGGTTCCCAAGTCGGAATCGTGATAAACTTTTTCTCGCTCGAAAGCATCCGCGAAGACCTAAGAATTGCGCCACAAATGAAAACTGTACAGATTTATTTACAGCTTTGGGTACTTTCAGGTCTTCAGTTACTGGACTATCCACAATTTTACTCCATTTTTTTTTGACTCGGCAAGTTTTTTACTGATCTGTTTGTTTTAATAAATGTTCTTTTTTTATTCATACATATATTTTTTTCTTGGATTTCGACTGACTATTAATTTTCTTTGTTTTGTAAATAAAATCTTGCCTGCCTTTTAAATTGAAGGACCATTATGACCTCAGAAACTCAGGTTCGAACAGATTTCAAGTATCTAATCCCACAGGAAGTACCTCATAACTTTCATGAGTCAATAAGTCAATGAGTGAGTGGGTCGGTAAAATGGGCGATTCTCATGATATCTCAGAAACCACTTGACATTCTTTCATTTTTTTACAGGTAATTGAAACGTTTATGTGAATTACATATCAAATCTTATACATTTACGTAGAAAGATAGCGAAGTCACGATGTCGGCGGGGGAGGGGACACGCAAGCATTTCGTGTAATATACACACTGCGTACGTCAGGCCGGAACTTGGCCAGGCTCTTCTACCGGGCGTCTAGATAAACATAAAAGACGCCAACAGGTAAGAGATAGAAATGAAATGCGATGGCGGAAATTTCTTTTAATATAATGAAAAAGACAAATATAAACAAAAAATTATTTAAAAACAATTGTTTGACCCATGAATTGACATCCACTTTAATTTCTGACATAAATGTAAAAAAAAACAATAGCAGTATTTGAAGGAAATATTCAAATATTTAATAAAACAATCTTAAATTTACTTTATTTGTTATTTTTAAAATATGTGTTTTTCTTAATTTTTTTAGTACTTATTACTTATTACAATCGTATCAAAATAAAAACCAAGAGGTAACTAAAATAATTGTTCAACCCGTATAGAAATAACCATAATTAAAAGTAATGTGTAACGGTCACTTTGCAAATGGTTTATTTAAAACAGCATTGTTAACATTAATAATCTTTTTGTCATTGCTAACTGATGCCGAGTAAATAGTTATTACAAATTTTTAAAAGAATTTTGAAAGATTTACGGCCGAGTGATGATCGCGTTGTTAAATTTAGCAATGGACTTAGCAATTGTTAAAAGTTAACAACGGTTTAGAATGTTTAACAAAATGTCAGATTTGGACAGGTTGTCTACTAAAATCATTGAATAACACTGACAATGACGTTTTGTTAAACATTCTAAACCGTTGTTAACTGTTAACAATTGCCAAGTCCATTGCTAAATTTAACAATGCGATCATCACTCGGCCGATAGTCTTGATACTTTTTACTAGACCTTAATAATATTTTTTTCTAAAATTAATATGAAAGTTAATATAGCCGATAAGCCAACAAATTTCTATTTATTTAATATACAGAGTGATTCATGAGGAAATGTCAATACTTCTGGTACGTAGTCGGGATCCAAAAATAAACATAAAATTCTATACAAATATGGGTCCGCAAGGCCTTCGTCTTCAAAATACAGGGTGTTAAAGTTTTTATTAAATTTTTCTATTTTTAAAATTAAATCTATAATAATGTAAATATTGAAGTAAAAATTGGTATCCGGGGGTTTTTTGGTATGACGGATTCGAACCTAATCTTAGAACGGCTCTTACTTGTAGGGGGTGCCACCTACACGTTTTTAAACAATCACAACTTTTTGGTACGGCCCTGTATTACATTTTTAAGTTAACTAAATAATTGTTTTGTCCTTTTACGTCAAAAAGGTATACCTGTTAAAAGTTGATATCAGCAACCATTTTCGAGATATTTGGATTTAAAAAATTACGACGCATTTGATTTAATTATAGCAAAATTTTGAAAGAAAATGTATAATTAAACAATATGTATTTTAATTTTCAATAAAATTATTGTTTTTAAATTATGTTCAGCAAAACATAAGCCAGGTTTTATAATTTTCATAAATACACATAAAGTGCCTACGCATGTACTTTAACACCCTGTATTTCGGAAACAAAGGCCTTGCTGACCCATATTTGTATAGACTTTTGTTTTTTCTGGTTAGTTGTTGTTGGTTTTGTTTAATGTGTTAAACTTATTCTAATTCTTATAAAGAGATAAGATGTCTCTGGGCATTTTTTTATTACAGCTTCGTTTGGGAAGAAAATGTATGAAAAGTTAATTTATTTTAGAATGTACACATGACTTGTTTCAAGAATAATTAGTATTTAAAATGGTATAACCATAATAAACAATGATTAAATTTATGTTAAAACTCATAAACCCTAAAAATATTATAAGTTTGGAAAAAATGATACCATTTCGATTTCCCGATAATTTTAACAGAGAGAAAAATAAAATACGCTATATTTTGGAAGAGGACATTTTAGATATGTTAATATAAACATTTCCTACGAGCGTGCGGAAAAGTCCACTTTTCCGCACGCATTTGAATGCGCAAAGTTGCACTTTTCCGCACGGCGTGCGGAAAAGTAAAACTACTCTAAAATCTTACAGGTAAGCAAGATTTATATGTATTTTAGTAATTGTAGGCTATTTCATGCAATATACGAAGCCATTGCAAGTTTTAGTTTATTCTCTTTTTTGTTTGTTACTTCGTAATTTTCAATATTTCAACTAAAACATAAAAAAAAACATTTTTAATTACCCTGTATGATAATAATAAATGATTATGACAAGTCAAGCAACAATATGTAATCTTGGTGATTTTAACACGTCAGATTTTTTCTTCGATTCCATATGAACAAGCAATTGCACAAATGAATTTCAATACAAACAAGCATTTTTAATGACAAGGCGTCATAGTATCTTTTTTTAATTAAATAAAAATCCGACAAAAATAAGTATTTAAAATGAGTAGTTCCGATGAGGAGCTACCAGATTCTATCCTGGATGCAGCAAATACCGTAAGTTTGAATTTATTACCAGCAAAATCTCGTGAAAAATATGAGAATCAATATAGTCATTTCGAAAACTGGTGCTCCAGCAAGGGGACAAAAAGTATTAAAGAAGAACTGTTCTTGGCCTATTTTGCGGTTTTGCAAAAAAACTTATAAACCTAATACTTTATGGAGTAAGTACTCTATGTTAAAATGTGTCCTCAAAGTGAAAAGGAACCTTGATTTAAGTTCATATTTCAAGCTAACATCACTACTTAAACACCAAAACGTGGGATACCGGCCAAAAAAATCAAAAACTTTCAGCAAAGAAGAAGTTTCAAGATTCATGAAAGAAGCACCTGATAATATTTACCTTCTAATTAAAGTTGCTACAATTTTTGGATTGGCCGGTGCTTGTAGGAGAGATGAACTTACAAAAATAATGATTGATGACATACAGGATAATGAAAATTTGATAGTGGTGAAAATTCCTGGCAGTAAAAATAACACTTCCAGAATCTTTGTAGTGTCCGATGAAACAAATAACGGACTTTATCTGCAATTGTACCGTAAATATGCAAATTTGCGAAAACCACATACCCCACACAGACTTTTTTTGTCCAATATAAACAAGGAGCATGCAGTACGCAATGTGTGGAAATAAATTCAATACGTAAAATGCCTTCAGAAATTGCGGCATACCAAAAATTTAAAAAAATCCAGAAGAGTACACTGGACATAGTTTTCGTCGATCCTCTGCGACTATGTTAGCGGATTCTGGAGAAGGAATTACCAATGTCAAGCGACTTGGGGGCTGGAAATCAACGGCTGTAGCTGAGAGCTACATTGATGAATCCACAAATCAGAAAAATGAAATGTCGAATAAAATATTGACCATGAACAACTCCCTCCTGAGCTAAGTCAACCTTCATCAAGCCTTACAATAAGCGCTTCCATAAGCCACCCGCTAAATGAAATTACAGGTTCTGCAATTAATTTACAATATGCTAATAACTGTTCTTTTGTTGTAAATGTTATCAACAAATAATTCCCATTTATAAATATGTTGTAGTGGTTCTTTCAGATTAAACATAATTTAAAAAATAATCATTGCTTTAATATTGGTATTATCTGACGCTCGTAGGAAAAATTTTGTTCCTAACGCTTGCGCAAAGTGACTTTTCCGCACTTGCGGAAAAGTATCACTTTGCGCACTTGTTAGGAAAATAACTATTTTTTCATGAAAACATCACCTCTTTAAGTGGCAAACAACAAGTACACAATTGTTTAAATATATATGTAATCAAAAATCAAACATCAAAAAGTAATACAGTAATGTAAGTTTAATCCAAGAATCACAATATGTAAGTTAATATTAAGGTCATAAAAATCCAATTTCAATAGTTTAAAAAATGAAAAGTCTAAAAAACAACAATTCATGCAACATCAAAAAGCGAACATTGACAAACATTGCGATTAATTCTCACCAGTTTTGTCAGTCACTCTTCCCTCTGACGTTGTGCACGCAAAAGTTATCAAAAGTGACATTGTTGTCCTAGCTAATCAATTCAAAACTACGACAACAGTGTCAATTTCGTTAAATTTTGCATTCTTGAAGGTACAATTCAGTCGTCTCGATTCAAAAGTCTAGGAAGGAAATAGAAAAAATAAACTGCCTCAGAATAGAGACACTATAGGTTTTAAAACCTGTAAAAAACAAGAAAAGTATCTGCATAAGAGCAACTTTATTTAACAAGCAAGCGACGAGGTGGGCAGTTTAAAAACAATGTTATTTAGGCTTTCACGGTTTAACTAATTTAACGCTCTCCAAAAGTTTATAAACGAACTATACATTAGAGTTGAAACATATTAAAGCACTCCGAAATCTTCGAACAATATTAGAACCCCAATTGAATGTAAAGTATCACATATGTTGTAGTAAAAGCCAATAAAAAACACCCAGAAAGCTTACAAACATTATTAGAATATCTTATTAAATGTAAAACCACCTAATAGTTTATACAGTAAGTAGATAATTTGTGATTATATGTTGTAGTAACATCGAAACACCATAATAACAAATATAAGAATATCCAATATAATATAAAACACTGCGATAGTTTATAAACTAGCTCTAAGTATGGGGTCCTCCATAAATTAGCCTCCTTCATCGTTCTTGTCACAGATGGTCACATTGGTGTGACTCCCTCTTTAGTATCCTTAATTCATTTATTTGGTTTTTAGAATTGATTTTTAACTAACCATCATTAAAAGTAAACATTTTTAGAAAAATATTTTGATTTTGGGTAACTTAAACTCTATTTATTATTATTTTTTGTTCTCACAAGTCACTTGCTGTTAAAAAATTATAATTTTCTTGAATTGTTTGCTAATTTTTATATTGGCACGTAATAAAAACACTAATAATTCTAGGATAAGACTTTGATTTTTGAAATAAATAAGTTAACTATTTTTTTATTTCTTTTTTCAATTTAAACAAGGCATTTATTGTTAAGTAACTTAAAATAATTAAGCAGAAACTGTCTATTTTCTTGAATATATTTTTTAACTTCTCATGCCCATTTCCAATTACTATTTTTAGAAAAAAATTCTAACATTTTTCATTTAGGTCAAAAAAACTTATAAATTTATTGAAAAAAAGTTAATTTTTGCCTTTCCCCTGATGTGACGTCACATATTTTTCACATTTAAATTAAAACAGAATTTTCAAACTATTTATTTCTTTTGTTCTTTTTCATAAAATTGACAATAAATCAGACTTTGTAGAAATTTTACAAACTTAGCAAAGCAAATAAGCGAAACAAAATTTAATCATCTAAACTATTTAGGACTGGCATGGCAGTCACTTCGTTGCCGATTTGAATAATGTTTGGAACATTCGATGTCTTAACATCTTTTTTCTTCAACCATATAGAATCGTCATCATTATTTATTAAATGTTAAACTTCCTGGCACGTCTAGCTGCAGTTTTTTGAAGATACATATTAGTGATGGGCAAAACCTCTTGTTGCTTCTCATATGATAGCTTGTGTTGGTTAGTGGCTTTGTATGATGAAAAAATAGACCACAAATGCCACATGATCGTTAAAATAATTATGCCCAGTTACTGGGGCAACAGCCTCGTACCAAGTGTAACGGCCTATCGTTAAATTGGAATATCTCTCTAATAATGTACGAAATGGTTCTTTTAAAGGGTAGAAAGTACCAGAAATGGGCTTAAAATAAAAAAAAACCTAAGGAAGTGAAAAACAAACAAAGTGTTAAGAAATACTTGAAAATTAAACCAAATTTGGTTTGATTGGGTGGATAACTTAATTATTTTGTTATCTCGAAACCTGAATTTTCGGTCAAACGAACCGAAAATCATTAGGATCTCGGAAACTATAGGAGATACGAAGGTGGTTAAATTGGGGTTAGGATGCGCATTCATGGGACTGACAGTTTGCCTTTTAGAAAGTTTAAAATTTCGAGTATTTCCGAATTTTAAAATGGATTTTAAACTAGATTACAAATTTGCATGGTCACTTTTTCCGCGCTATTTAACGGTGCTTGCAGATTCCATATTCGACGTTTCGTCACTCGGTCACCCTCACCATCATCTTTTTTTCCTATGAGCACCATATTGGATTTTTACGTAGGAAAATAGTGCTTTTATTCTGATTTTAACAATGTCTAATACGTTATACTTAAAAAGCTCGCTATTTATTTTTTAAAAATTAAAATCTTTTTAGATGGCCTTGATTTTGGCGTTTTTTTTGTTTTGTTTTTGTAAAAAGAAAATATTAGTTTATATTTTTAGGAGAATTAAGTTATTTAAATAAAGGAGAGTAAGATTTAATATTAAAACTTTATTAAAGAATAGAAACATTTAACAAAATTTAAAATAAATATCGGGTTTTTTTCTTGTCATGAATACAATTGCTTGTAAAAAGGAGTTAGTTTACAGCTAAATGAATTTATATTTTAACATACTAAAAAATATCGGTCAACTAATAGGTTTCACATTACCTCTCTACCAATGCAAAAATTTGTATATCATTTAAATAGTCATAGATTGCTCTAGTATTGTGTGCAGTGGCTCCGTTAAAATCAACATCAAATTTGCAAGGGGTAAATTATCGAGATTTCTTAAAATCGGTTCTTAAAATGTGAAGGTATTATCCGTATGTGTTGTGCTATTTTTGTACATTTTCTGTTAAATTTGAAGTACAATTTTAACATTTTTTTTTTCTCTTTATTATCTTACACCGGTATCTACGCGCACGCCCCTTTTAAGATATTACAATTATGTTTTTACCAAAACATGTGCTCGAATAAACAGTAAACCTTTTAAATTTGGGAAAATGACGAAATTTCGATTTATAAATACAAAATAAATAAAATTTAACATTTTGTATTTTGGAAAAGAGGTATTTTTTCGATATATATTAGTTTAAAACTTTTTAAAGAATAGAAACATTTAACAAAATTAAAACATAAGATATCAGTTTTTCTTTGTATAGAATACAATTGCTTGTAAAAAGGAATTAGTCTGCAGCTAAATTAATTTTTATTTTAACCTACTAAAAAATATCGGTCACCTAATAGGTTTCACATTACCTCTTTACCAATGCAAAAATTTGTATATCATTTAAATAGTCATAGATTGCTCTAGTATTGTGGGCAGTGGCTCCGTTAAAATCAACATCAAATTTGCAAGGGGTAAATTATCGAGATTTCTTAAAATCGGTTCTCAAAATGTGAAGGTATTACCCGTATGTGTTTGTTTCCTTTCCGAATATACATATCTCAAAATACATTTGTGCTATTTTTGTACATTTTCTGTTAAATTTGAAGTACAATTTTAACATTTTTTTTTCTCTTTATTATCTTATACGGGTATCTACGCGCACGCCCCTTTTACCAAAACATGTGCTCGAATAAACAGTCAACCTTTTATTTGGGAAAATGACGACATTTCGATTTATAATTACAAAAACCGAACAAAATAAAATTTAACATTTTGCATTTTGGAAAAGAGGTATTTTTTCGATATATATTAGTTTGAACTTTTTTTTGTTAAAATAGCTAGGGAATCAGCTTTTAAAATATTGTTCTGTAACGCCTCTTACAAAAACACGGATCCTCGTTTTACACCAAGTTTACAAACGTTTCTATGGTAACAATAGAACATAACTATGCTAACAGTTTAACTATATCTTTTTCAAGTTCTGACTGCTTTGGAAGTCAACGATACACTGGCCCTTGCAGAGTGCCTTCTCTTCTTTTATAGTAATGTGGAAAAGAATAAAAAATCTGGAATTAGCTGAAAGAATTCTTTTATTACAGGATGCAAGAAAAGTGCAAAGTGGAGAAATCCAGCGCCCTCGGGACACTCCACAATGGCCATCGAAATGGGGAAAAACTAAGGTAATTTATTTAAATAAATTATTAAGCTAAATTAAATAATTATAACTTCCTAAATTTCTATTAACCAAACAAATATTTTTAAAGTTCGTAATAATATATTAGATTGCATAGAGAAAACCCTTTATATATTTTAAATAAATATGTAAATTAGAATAATTGGTATTTAACTAGTTTTGATATGATATTTCAACCCTCATTTTTAAATGCTTATAATTGCTGTAGCTACCAAGAAACTATAGCGAACTTGCCTCTATTTTATATTATTACGTCTTCAGTTCTTTAAGTCATGTTATAATAGACTGCGTCTTATTTTCTTTAAGATACCCACGTTATTAGGCCTTAACTCTTCTTGGACTTTAAAAAGATTGACACAAATTAATAATGATTCTGTTCAATAATTGTATTTGGATACGTACTTTTGATATTTAATTCAATATTACGCAATAATTGGCAATATAAACAACCATTATTTTAACTTATCTAATTGTGAACATATAAACATTGTTTTGCATTAAATTATTAACATTATCTAACCACTTATAATTATTTTTCTATGCATTATATATGCAATATTTGCAACCTGCACTCTGGATTATTATTATTAATAATAATGCTTATTTAAGTAAGCCTCAAAAATATTATCTATTAATAAAATAAGTATTCCTAAATGATATCAGTTGAGAATGCAGTAAATATAAACACTTACGTAGTAATTTTACAATAAAATACACGTAGTAACCACGACATATACATAAAGGAATCAGGCCCGATTTGGGGGATAGCAGGCGGGGCTACTGCCCCGCGGCCTCCACAAGAGAGGGGCCACCACAATAGTCTGAGAATATTTGTTTTGAGCACAAGAATGGTTTTACCTCGGATTTCACAAACTTTGGTCGGTGATATTTTAAATATGTCTTAGTTGAAAATGTTTATAAACCAATTACGCTGCTTTTTTTTTGTCAAAAACAATCCGTTAAAGAGGCTGTAACTTTTTTTAAAATAATATTTAGAGGGTCTATCATATCTCATTTTTAAGCTTAGATCTTAAGTTTAAAACGAGCGGCTGTGGGACTTTCTACGTTGAATAGAAGCGAAGTTATGACGGAAAAGTTAGGAAAAATCCTTGGTTTACAATATTTTTGCATTAAATTTGCAATTTCTCAAGTTCTTATTGACGTATTTTAATTTAGAGAATGCCATTTTGTTTCTTTTTTTTATAAGGAACAAAAAAGTATTTTAGAAAATGTTTCTATCTTTAATAGTTTATTAGCTACAACAGTGTATTAAACAATTAAATAGTTAATAAAATTTTATGACCTCTTTTTAGGAAAATTGAGTTTCAGATTCGGATTCAGCAGGAGAAAACAACTACTCGTTCTTATGGACTTTATTTTAAATAGTAAGATGTAGGGCCCCTACACGAAATCTGCCCAAGAGCCTCCACAATCCTAAATTCGGCTTTGAAATGAAAAAAATTAAACCGACCTCCAAAAAAAATAAGTCAAAATTATGAAACAATGTATTTTATATATACTACTTTAACCAACAAAAACGAAATTAAAAGTAGGTACGAAACAAATTAGGAGCCTAAATATTTTTTATGGTTGGTGTCAGCAAGGTCATCGTTTTTATTTAATTAAGTTGTGTATAGCGTCGTTTACACTTGACAAGTTTACTGGCGGAAAGTACTTGCCACCACTAAACATGTCATGTGTAAACCACAGGAAAGTACACTTGAGACTTGCCGACAAGCGCTTGCCAAAAGTTGAAGGATCGGCTAGTTTACTTGCCGCTACGCCGAATTTTTATTTGTACTTTCCAAGGGTAGACGGATCCGAACAAGTGAAATTTCTATTTACAGTGAGTAAGTGGAAAGAAAATTAAATAATTTAATTTCTAAACATTTACGAAAAATATTAAATTTTGTAGAATATAAAATTAAAAGAAAAGAACACATGAATAGGTTAACACAAGAAAACGCATTTGAAATTTTTTTAAAGGAATTGGACTTTGTAGGTTTAGGTTTAATTAGGTTTAACAGTTCTTCAAACTTTTGATAAGATATCCTCATAAAATTCCTATAAGAATCAGTATCTTCACTTGATATCTCCTTTAAAAGTCGTTCTGACCCACCCAAACTATTTCTACGTCTTATCCAATCTCTAATCCAAACTCGTTTTTTTTTCTGTTTTTCCTACTTAAAAACATAACTATTAAATTATTCGCAATTTCACTTACACCACTAACAGCAGCACGCATTACGGCTGAAGGAGCCATTTTCTTTTTAACTACTTAGCAAATAAACTTGAAAATATGTAAATGCAAAACAACAAGCAAGTTTAGTGGTGGCAAGTACTTTTCGCCAGTAAACTTGTCAAATGTAAACGTAGCTTATTCGATGGATTTGCTGGCACCAACCTCAAAAAAAAAAAATTGTGGGCCTCTGATTTGTTTCGTACCTACTATTGATTTCGTTTTTACTGGTTTATTGAATTTATTCAATTATTTCATAATTTTAGGTTTTTTTTTGAAGTCGGTTTATTTTTTTTTAATTACCTTTTTATTTTATAAAGTATAGTTTTGCCTAAAAACTGGAATACTGTTTTTTGTAATAAGTACTAATACGTTTGTTGTAAATATTTAAAGATTTTGTTAAACCAAGACCAAGGTCTATATATCTCAAATAATTTGTTTTTTGACACCACATCCGTAGCGCGTATCAATAGGCAAGGCCACGACGCCGACGCCTATTCGTAAAAGTCCATAAGATAAAAACTAATGAACCCATTTTAATGGAAATCTTTACTGTTTTCTTAGCTAAAATGAATGTAAACCAATAGAAAAAAAAATAGTCACAATTCGATTATTAGTTCCGGGGAAATGCATGGACAAACATACATACATACATAATACCTATAAAATTTTGTATATATTTTTGAAAGCCCCAAAGACTACCATATGTAAATATTTTACAATTCCAATGATACCACATACATACGTAGCGAAATGATAACCCTTCTTTTTTTAAAGTCAGTTAAAAATATGGTTAGAGTTTGAGCGACAGATTTTTTGTCGGCAGAGCGCACAAATATTCAGAGATAGGAGAACGGGCGATAAAAGGAGGTTTTGTGGTCGATTATGGTTCGTTTAAGCAAGTAGGTGTTTCCCATGTATTTTGAGCTGCAGAATCCGAATATTCAACCTGCTTTTCACCTAAAGGTCGGAAAATTGTTATCAACAATTTTATTGTTAAAAAACGCCATAGCTTGCAAACCACCATAGAAAATAAAGGTTTTTGAATGGCTTTTCATTTTTTATAAAAAAACTGGCTTTTAAAAAATTAAAATCCATCGATTAGAACTCGAGATATTGCAAAGAATGTGCAAAAAATGAAAAATAGCGAGTTTTCCGAACTATTCCGTTTATAACTCCAATGAAGATAAAGAACTTTACAACCCCTTATTTTAAAGCTTAGGACCTAAGCTTTAACACTGTATATGAAAGAAACCCTTTAAAATAATTTTTGAAAAGCGATATATTCGATTAGATACATCATTTTTCATGAAAAAATGCAAAGGGTTTGTTAATACGCGTTTTTCACAAAATTAAGTTAAAAATATCACTAGTCTACTACTTTACTATGATTATTCTGCTACCTAATATTTAGCAGTTTTAGCCTGGCCGTCCACTGGATGCGTAGTCGTACGACTTAGTAGTCGTGAGAATATAGACCAATTAGATCGTACGAATGTATACGACCATAGGTCGTCCATTAGTACCGACTAGTTTTTATTTTCGTACGACATTTTGTATAGTATTTTTGCATTTGTGCCTGATGTTTTTAAAATGCATCTGGAGGATATATATATTTTTTTGAAAATTTAAACTTAAGACGGAAATTAACAAGAAAAAGACGAAAATATCCACAATTTCCACGATTTCCGTTGGACATCTCTAGCGTAATATCTTGTATCTCGCATGTCCCATAATGGTTTCCGATCTCTCACCATTCTAATTAGCTTTTCGCAATCCATAATCTATATCAGTTCAAGATTTTAATTAAGAATACTGACAAAAAGTTGTCTAAATTCGTCCGACAAATCCCGTTTAGGCTGCGGTTACATGGCAAGCGAATTCACGCGAATAAGACTTCGCGCGACCATGCGATAATACGGGCGGCTAAACTAAACCTATTAAATAGTTGGAGGTGTTTACAGTGGAAGCGTCCTGTTAGCGCGAACATCGGAGATTCGCGGCGAATTGCTAGAAGTTCAAACTAGTTTGTATTGTTCGCGCGAACTGTATTGTATCTTCTAGAAATTTTGTGTTTCGTGTGTTTTAAAATGGATACTGAAAAATTGATTTTCCTTGTATTTGACCGAAAACCACTATGGGGTCAAAAAAAGTTGAAAGTATTCACTTAAATAACGGTTTTTAAATATACTGTTAACCCAAAATTTTCTCTTTTTTTGCGAAAATAATATAAATAAATATAAACGCCTTTAGTACCGAGTTTTCAGAAAAATAAAATTCTTCGTCACTATCGATGTTTACAAGTCGCTACTGTTTGTGTTTTTAAATGTATGCGATTGTCGCGTGAAAATCCCTAATAACAGATACAACCTATTTCTGGCGCGAATTTGAGCATAGTTGCGCGGAGTCTTATTCGCCCGAATTCGCTTGCAGTGTAGCCGCAGCCATAAGCGTAAAAAGTGAAAAATGTCGGCGAGGAGAGCGTCAGCATATTCAGATTAAAGCTGGCCGTCCACTGGCTGCGTAGTCGTAGGACTTACTGGTCGTGCGCATAGAATTATATTAATTCTATGGTCGTGCTTAATTGTCCGTATATTTCCGACTAATCCCTCAACATGGAATGGCGTTAAACGACGTCGATTGCATACGACTTCGGTCGGATAACTTCAACGGACTACATCCGACTTGCGACTAGTCCCGTTTACATAATATTTTCTTTATGATATATATTTATTTTTTTATGTTTTTACATAAAAAAAATAGAAATATTGTTTGTTTAAGGAGGTATTGGTATTTTATTTTATTGCAAAAAAACTATTCCCACTGTAAAATTATAAATATAAAGCTACAATTCGCACGCGCAAATTTTTAGTGTTCTAGGTTAATTTGCGAGCTATAGCGTACTTCTGTGAGAAGCAAGTTAAATATTTAGACTGAGTAAATCAATATTCATATGAAACACCTACTTGCTTGAAAGGATTTTAACTGGCGCCCGCACTAATAGTAACGGTAGCTCCTGAATCACTGCCATTGGCAAAGAAAAGAACCATGATCGTGGTCCATTTTTGTGTACATAAATTTGGTGAAAAGCCTATACCATTCGGACTCCATTGTGTATACTTCGTGGTGGTAACAATAAATAGTTTAGTTAAAATAAGAACTTAGTTTCAAATCATGCAAACCAGTGTAACAGAGAAATAATTAATCTTTGGATTCGACGCGCAACTTTTTAGAGTTTGATATTGAAATAAGAGAAACAACGGAAAAGGGTGATGGATACTTAGGAGACATAACTTTTTTGAACATAAACGCAGTGCAAGCGGACGCGAAAATTAGACAAAGCAATTTAGTTTTAAAACCAAAAAAAAAAAAAAAGATTATCATGCACTCTTCCCAGCCTTTAACATTTTCAAGAAGAAAAAACATATTTTCAATCAGGCCCAGGGTAGTGCGTTAGGACAAGTTCCGACCTAACGCACGCATTGTGTTATATTACACAAACAATTTCAGAGCATCTTCCCCCAACATAACTTCGGTATCGTTCCACATAAAGGTAAAATATTTGTTATGTAAATTCACATAAGTATGAAAATAAGGATATAATTAATATTACTTAATATTCGTAGAAAAACAAATTGTTGTCATAGCATTCTCGATAAAAACGCAGCGTTGTTTATCTGACAGCTTAAAATAGGAAAACATGTAAGTAATGCAGTTTTTCGGCAATAAGTCGAGAATTAAGATATCGAAATGCGGTTTTCACTGGTTCCTTTACTTTTTTATGCTCTCTTTAACAGGCTTATAATAATAACATTGTATTTAATTTTTTTGAAAAAATTGACAAAATTTATAGCTTTGAAACAAATCAGTCTCTAGGGATAAATCAAACAAAAAATTAATTATACCCAGATTTAATCTAAGGCCCTGGTAAAAGTTGTTTTAAACGAGACCCAGTTTGTCAAAATCGAATAAGCCGAAAGAAAGTTATTTAATTTTTTTCAAATGCACATTCGCTCTTCCCCCCTCCCTATATTTGACAAATTAGAGAAAAACGCATTAAAGAAAAAGTAAAGATTGTCCATACTTTGTGAGAAAACTATTAACGACATAAGTTAATATGGCATATTTTTAAATAATTCCTGTTTTTATTTTTTCTTAGTTTTACGCCCTCTAGCGGTGGAATTAGAAACCTAAAAATAATTTCCAGCATTTTCTCGAGGCTGGTTTTACTATAAATATTTTTTCCGAAAGCTATGCAATGAAGGGTTCTCGAGATATCGCCGGAGGACGACCTTATCAGGACACCCTGTATATGAAAAAAAAAGGTAAAATAGACTCAATTTTTAACCGATAAAGAATCTTTTATAGTTTTAGAAAATTTAATTTAAAAAAATATAAACAGATAAATTTTAGTTCCTTTAAAAATATTTTAAAAATTAAAAAGGCTTAAACTGCGGGGCGGCATAATCAAATTGTCTTATTCCAATGTATCACCAATTTGACACACACTGTATAACTTTTTTATTTATCAATAAATAACCTTGAGGCGAGATATGTAATTAAATATAAGTGGCGATGTTATGTATGATGGAAATATTTTAGTTAAATTATACGTTAGTGCTAAATCATGCAGCCAAGTGACAAAACATCAATTCTTAAAATAATCACTCCTTGGGTAACCGAGGCATTTAAAAGTGAAAATTTTGTAAAATATGACATTGAAATAAGTGGAACATCGGAAAAAGGTGACGGATACGTTGGAGATATTACTTTTATTAAGTTAAGAGCAGGTAAACCTGACGGAGAAATAAAAAAATACGATTTAGTATTGAAGCACGGTAAGAAAGATAAAACTTTACGTGAAACAACACGACTAACATTTGAAAGAGAGATTTTTGTTTACGATACAGCGTTGCCGGCTTTTAAACAGCTTCAGGAAGAAAATAAAGCTAACCCAATTGACTTTATACCAACATGTTTTAAAACGCTTTTGTATGACCAAGACGAAGTTATCGTATTGGAAAACTTAGCAACTTTAGGATTTAAACTTCATGACAGATTTCAACCGATGAACATAAACCATATAAAACGTACCTTTGAAGCATATGCAAAATGGCATGCATTATCTTTTGCATACCGTGATCAAAAATTAAAAGATTTTAATGAAAAATTTCAAAACTTGGAATCGGTTTTTGAGGTTGCCTTGGATGCACCGTATATGAAAAACTTTTTTGCACAAGCAGAGAAAAGCGTACATGACATATTAGAGGAAAATCACGAATATGATCTTTTAAATAAGTTAAAAGATAAATTTAAAACTGGATATAAACATTGGTGCATCCAGCTTTTAAATGCTGAAGAACCGCAGTCAGTTTTATTGCATGGTGATTGCTGGAATAACAATATGATGTTTCAGTATGAGGTAAGTAATTTAAAGTAAAAAAAAATAAGGGCATTTTCGCGGGACTGCTTTTGATATGAAGTCATTAGGTTCTAGCTACATATTTAACACGTCATTTTTCTAGTAAAGTCATTTAAAAGTTAGAATCTTAAAAAAATAGAATTTAATATGCGTAAATGTGCATTTAAATAAACTTAGGTAAGTTTTCTCAAAAAAAACTTTTATAAAACAAACAATAGAACATTTCATAAAGTTTTGCAACCATTAGAAAAAATCAGCAGAAAAAACGTACCGTATAACATTTGGATTTATTATTTGTGGTTTTTAATAAGTAGCACTGTTCATATATATATATATATATATATATATATATATATATATATATATATATATATATATATATATATATATATATATATATATATATATATATATATATATATATATATATATATATATATATATATAATATATATATATATATATATATATATATATATATATATATATATATATATATATATATATATATATAATATATATATATAATATATATATATATATATGTTACCTTGAAAGTCGAAATTGGTGAATGTCAAAAATTAAAAAAAAAAACTGAACGACAACTAACCACAACTAACCAAAATTATTAGTTTTAACTAGAACGCACCAAAGTTGTTAGTTTTAGTTAGTTTTTGTTTAGTTTTTTTTTTAATATTTGACATTTACCCGTGAATGTCGACATTCAACCATTTTCGGACTTTCACAGTAACATATACACAAAACAATTTTAATTTGTCATTATAATTTTAAACTTCGAAAGTGCCTTCACGGCTAAACATATTTAAAGTGACTTAGGGAGCGTTCAAGTAACGTTACGATACGTTACGGCTTTTAGGTAAAAATGGTCACTTAGTGGTTACGTCACGTTTTAATGGGAGGAAGAAGGAAGTACAGAAAAACGTTACGGCGCGTTACATGGGGAGGAGAGGGGGTCAAAAGTCTCCAAAAATTGCGTTACGTAACATTATAACAAAATGTATCTTGTTTTATTTTATTAATTAAGGCGTTTATTTTAAAAACAACATTTGTACTTTTACTGGAAATGGAAAAAAACGCCTTATCTAGTTTTTAACATCTTAAGTGCCACTTGTATAATAAAGTGATATATATTACCTTAATTAAATTTCAGACAGGTAGATTAAAAAAAAACTCGCATTTTTAAGAAAAAGCTAATTTTTTATTATTTTTTATTATATTTTTAGTTTAAAGCTGATTTAAAAATATATTTTTATATATGGGTAGTGATTTATAACATGGTAATAAATTTAATTTTCGCAACCGCTGCTTATCGTCTTCATAAATTTCCAGTTGGTCATTCCTCTGTATATCTGGTTGTAAAAAGTTTTTTTCATAAAATTTTCGGTTTTCAGCATTTTTTAAGTACTGTAAAAGATTCTTTATATTTTTTAGCTTGGCAGATGATATTGGCACTGCTTGCAGTACGAGTTCTATAAAACTAGTTATTTTTTGTTTATTTCTGATAATGGATGTTTTCCACGGACCACGGAATCTCTTAGTGATGCCACGGTAGAATTAAATTATACTGTGGTGATGCGACTCGAATAGGATTTTGTCATTTGAGTCATTCGAGCAATTTTACTACCTCACTCGAGATATACTCGAGGTTTCGAGTCACTCGAGTAAAATCTCACTTGAGTGCACGTTGCAATTCGAGTGAGATTTATTTTAGCGATTTTAAACAAATACCTTTATTATTTTTTATATTTTCTTACTAAAGTGTGGCGAACTACGAGATGCACGTTTAAACCTGTCAGTCTCGATTTGTACCAGCGCGGCATAGATAAGTAAAAATGTAAAATAGAGAAGTCAAGTGACATCTAGTGAAAACAGAATCAACTCGATACGCTGAGTTGACTCGGTAACTTGGGTGCATAGAGACTCAAGTAATTTTTTTTCAATCGAGTACGAGTACAAATTTACTCGAATGACTCGAGTAAAAACATGGCACGAGTCGCATCACTAGTATCTCTTAACTTAAGTACAGTAGAATGTTTACTAATTTCCAACATTCAAATTAGTTTCAGGAAAACCGGTGGTTTTGAGAAAATATTTGTCGGTGGCTAATCTTATGTCAAATATCGTTGTGGGGTCCATTTGTACTCTTGAAAACGGAAAAAGGTTTGCTTCTTGCTAATAATATAACTTTATCCCACTCCTCAGGCGTCTCTGCTCTTTCTAAATGACGTTTCTTTTTCTTGATTAGCGCAAAGTTGTGATTGTTTGGCAAAAAGAATGGCCCCGAATAGAAAACAGGTTAGTAATTTTGTCAAAAATGTTAAGTACCTGAACAAAAAATAGGAAGTGCAACATTATGTCGTTCTTATTTTGTCCATGGCACCCATCACTAATCAGAGCAAGATTTCTTGTCATAAAGACATTATTATTAAAGAAATGCAGCAAGGTGTAGATATATGGATCATCTGATCCAAAATTGTGGATACCAAAAACATAGTACCATAATTGACGTGAATAAAATTTGTTGTACCTTTGTAAAAAATGCGTTGGCTTCTTAAATAAAGTCCCGTTTCTATCGCTATTCTGTTTCTTTCGTCATCGGAAATTTCTTGGGAAGTAAGTTTATGCTATAACGAATTACACTGAGCACATGTTTCAGATCTAGGAAAACAAAATTTTAAATTAAAGCATCTTTTGATTATTTTCCAGTAGATCTTATATGGCATATAAGGTCTCATCTTGCTTCGTTTCCTTTAAAAACAATATTAGTCCATGGACTTGTGATGTTTTTAAAGAAAATTAATTTGATTTTATAGAAACAGTAATATTTTAGTTGCAGATATTTTGGAGCATACCCTATTTTTAATGGAACAAGAACCTTGAGGCGATAGGGATGAGTATAAAATACTAGATGGCGCGAAAAACGCATTTCATGAAAATTTGAACATACGTTGTTTTTAAAATAAACGCCTCAATTGTATTAAAATTAATAGTCATACGACCGAGTGATGATCGCGTTGTTTAATTTAGCAATGGACTTAGCAATTGTTAAAAGTTAACAAGGGTTTGGAATGTATAACAAAACGTCATTGTCAGAGTTATTCAATGATTTTATTAGGCAACCTGTCAAAATCTGACATTTGTTAAACATTCTAAACCGTTGTTAACTTTTAACAATTGCTAAATCCATTGCTAAATTGCTAACGTGATCATCCTCGGCCGATAAAGTGAAACAAAACTTTAAAGTAATATTTTTATTTATTTTAGGACCCTAGTGTCGACCAGACAAATCCACGAAAAGTAGTTCTTATAGACTTTCAGAATTCTAAATTAGCATCACCAGTCTATGATCTATCTTACCACTTATATACAGTTGCATCGGCAAAAGAGCTGGAGGAATATGAAGAACTGCTAAAGACATATTATTCTACTTTTTCGAATTATTTACGATCACTAGGCAGTGATCCAGAAAAAATATATACCTACAACGATTTAATTAGGCATTGGAAAAAATACTCAGCATATGGTCTTATAATGAGTTCAATACTACCTATTGTATTGACGAGTAAAGAAGATGTAATAGGTGTTAAGGATTTTAGTGACGCCTTTAAAGATGTAATAAAGAATGCTAAAAAAACGGTTAACGAACAACTTACAGCGCGGATTATTGCTGTTGTAAAACATTTTTTTAAAAATAACGACCCCCTTAATAGTATTATCATTTGGTCAAAATTTTTTTATTTTTTTTTTTATTTTAAAGATGTTGAAATTTTTTTTTTTTTTGATTATACGGGAAAAAGGTTCTCTACGTACATTTTAATAAAACCCACCCAAATTTAAAAATTATTTTAAAAAAATGTTTAAAGAAAAAAAAATTATTTTAAAATAATTGTTAAATATTAAAATAAAATAAAATAAATATTTTTTTCTATTTATAAAATATTTAAATTTAATTAACCTAAAATTATTTTAAAATAATAGTTAATTATTTATTTAAATTTAAATAAATATTTTTTCTTTTTATAAAATATTTAAATTTAATTAACCTGATGGTTTTTTAATAACACATTTTTTAAAAATTTAAATTTTTTTACTTTTAGTATCAAACAAACCCTTTTTATAAAAAAAAAAATAAGGTACTATTTTTCCCCCAATATGTAACGCCCAAAAAAAAAGTTAAACATTTTAAAATTTTTTCCTTTTGACCAAATAAATGTAAATTAAGATTAAAATATGGGAAAAAAATCTTTAAAAGAACTTTTTTAGAATCTAGCTTTTTCAAATTTTCAACATTTTATGGATAGTCTTATTTTATTTATAAATTCCCCTAAAATGGTATGTAAAATTGGAGGCTTTCTGTATAATTACTAAACAAATCCGCAACCATATTTTTTTAACTTTTTTTTTTAAATCCCTTGGATAAAAAAAATAAATTATGTATGTTTATCTTACTTTTTAATTCCCTGCATCTTAAAGAAATACTTATAAGGGCCTTTGAGACGGGTTTAAACAAAAAAAAAAGATTTGAAAAAAATATCTTAATTTTAAAATTTTAATTTAAAATTAAAAAATTAATTTTATTTAAATTTTTAAAGTAAAAATGATTTTACTTTTAATTAAAAAAAAAAAATTAGTTAACAAAATTAAATTTTAAATTTAGTTTTTTTTTGAAATAAACAGCAAACCCTCAATTTTATGTTTTTGCATTTGGGGATTTATATTACCAAAATTTAAATTAATGGCAAATGAAAAACTAAAATATTGGGAAAAACATTTTAAAACATTTTTTAAGTTTAAATTAAAATATTTTAATTATGTTTTGGGTTTTTGCAATTTTTTAAATATCAGCCCAATTTTTGTACTAG
This sequence comes from Listronotus oregonensis, assembly GCA_019359885.1. NCBI lineage: Eukaryota > Metazoa > Arthropoda > Insecta > Coleoptera > Curculionidae > Listronotus > Listronotus oregonensis. Next base: position 23,451 of record JAHBCN010006322.1, on the reverse strand, counting down.
GAGTTTTTAGGGGCTGAACACGACTATGATATTAAGGATTTTTTCCGGGGTTCCGTTTTTTAAAAACTGGTTGATGAGTTATTTCCCCCCTCATTCTAAGTGCTTAACCGCCTATTCTCGCAAAAAAAGAAACGGTTCATGTTTGTCACGCGTAAACTTACATACTAATCCTTTAATGCACTTTTTAAATTTAAGTTCAAATGTAAGGTATTTGGAGAGTTAAGAAATAAGTCAAAAAAATAAGATATAAAGATTTTCATTTTTCCATTCAATAAGATATTAGCTATTCAAGTTAACTGTAACAAGTAAATCTTTTCTTCTATGATTTAAATATAATTGGACTAATTCAACCATTTGGGAATTAATTTATAAAAAAAAATTGAATCCAAATAGTTTTAAACCATACAAAAAAAAATTACAAGAACCAAAACAATAGAAAAGGCGCGAATTTCCCTTATTTAAATTTGACACTTGACATAACCATTGTTAACGCTCCTTCGACTAGTGGCGAATAGCGGTACAAAATAATGACGTATATACCAACGTCATTACGCCTTCCCCTACTTTACCGCTTCTCGCCAAAACAAACCGGTATGTTAACTGTCCTAACAATTTTCAACGCGGTATGTCGCCAAAATTAGATGATTGCCAAGGGCCTGCCGAGGACCTGGTGCTCGCTAAGGATGGTGTAAACGTCGTCTTTCGGAGTTTTACGACAATTCCTCTTAATAGTTCCTCTTTTTTCGGGTTTCGCTTTACGAACGATTCTTGAACTATCCGAGAACGGCCCAGAACTGTATGCGCGGTAGCTCAATACTTTAAATCGTTCTCTGACAGTTCCAGGATTATCAGACATTTGAAAATCTCGAACGCAAACATAAACCACCCATAGGACGGTTTTAGAACTGTCCCAAAGTACTTCTAGATAAACGCGAAATTAAATTAAAAAAGTCCGAGAACAGTTCTTTTAAACCCGAACAGGCAATTTTTTAACTGCGCAAGCGCCGGACGGGCCCCAGAACAGTAATTTACCGAACCCGAAAACGCTAATATCTGCCCAATTTTGTTACTCGGAGGTTTTTTAGGTCGCTGAACACATAAAACTACGACAGATTTTTTATAAAATTTTTTTGCCCGGTTTTTTGGTTTTTTGGGGTATTAACGAATTAAATTTAAAAAAAAAACGCAAATACCCCAAAAAACTAAAATACAAAAAATGTAATAAAAAAAAATATGCCATGTAGTAACTCTATAAAAAGGTTACATATCCCTTTTTTAAATAAAATAAGTAATGAAGGAGATATAAGAAAAAAAAGTGTTTTTGGCCTTTAAAAAATTTCGCTAATTACTTTTTTTTTTTGCTACAAGTAAAAACCAGCTTCGATCGATCTAAAAATTTATTCAAAATGTTCTATTCATTGAATAAAACACATAATTTGTTTGTTAATTATATGCCAAGGCAATGGGGGTATAACCTGGTGGCACGAATATTTTATTTTTTTATTTTTTTGGTCCAATAACTGTACCCATTTCTATCTACTTAAAACTTAACTTAAATAAAATTTAAAGTTTATTTAATTGAAAAATATTTATATTCCAAAGGAGTTTAACATTTCTCAACTATGCTACTTGTTATAACTCATCGTTTAAATTTTTTTATTATAAATTTTAAATATTAATGTCAATAATTTATAAAGATAGCTACTAGTTCAGAATGATCTTGAGAAAACTTTAATCATATTTTTAAATCAAAAATTTTTTTTAAATTTCTCTTTTAAAAATTTTTTAAACTATCTACCTACTTATGTACTACTTTAAAATATAATCAAATTAAAGTTTAAACAATAATTCAACTGAAAAAAAAAACTATAAAAAAAAATCATGTTAAAATATTTTTTAAATTTTCTCAAGATCATTTTGAACGAGTAACTTTCTTTATAAATTGTTAATATTTTATTTAAATCGATAATAAAAATATTTAAACAATGAGCTATACACAAAGTAGCATAGAAGATCGAGAAATGTTAAGCGTCCTGCCAGGTATATAACACCCAGATAGAGGAGGCACTTATTATTTTTCTTTCAATTACATAAGGTTTAAATTTTATTTTAGTTACAGTTTTAAGAAGAACGGAATGGGTACAGTTTTTGGACCAAAAAAAAATTAAAGAAAAAATCCGTGCCACCAGGATATCCCCATTGACTCGGGGTACGAATTTTTAATGGCCATAATCACTTTTTTCCTTATATCTCCTTTATTCCTTATGTTATTAAAAAGGTGTATATGACCTTTTTTATAGAGTTTACTAAAAGGCATATTGTTTGTTAATTATATTTTTTATAACTCTCTTAGTTTTTGAGATATTTGCGTTTTTATTTTAAATTAAAACCGCTAATATTTCAAAAACTACAAGGGCCACAAAAAAAATCACATATAAAAACTGACGTAGTTTTATTAGACATTCAATTTTGATTCTATATCTTTTCTCCTAAAATCAAAAGCTTTTGAGTTATATTTAAAAAACCGATTTCTCACGTTTTTAAGGTAAAAAATGCAATTTGAACCCGCTGAGCTGAGGCAGCAATGCAGCTTTGAATTGACTATAGTTCATAGTAATATAAAAAATGTTTTATGCGTATCTCTTATTGGCTTGGTTTTTTGCAGTGGCATTCCAGACTATAAAAAGCATTTATTTATTGCAAAAATGCAGTTTTTTATTTGCCATTAATTAAATTTGTTCACAAATTTTGTAGACGTTCATACAAATCGAATGCAACAAACCGCATTCAAATCCTTCTTACTGCACAAAAAATTGATAGTAAGGCCTATTTTTGTGCCTCGTTTTCTCGTTTACTTTGAGACACTCACCGTACATTAGTATATAACCCATACGTTTTTATGAACTAACAGCACTTTTGAACAAACCTCAAGTAATTGTTTTTGGTATTCGTACTTGGATACCTAGTTTTAATATTTAATTCAATATTACGTAATAAATGATAATATAAACAACTATTGTTTAACTGATTTAATTGTATATATGTGTAATTTCTGTATTATAATATTTATACTATTTATGCAATATTTGAGTCTTAAGCTTTGTATTATTTTTATTAATAAAATCCTCTATTGTTTATTTAAGTAAGTCTTAAAAGTATTATCTATTAAGAAAATGTTCTTAAATGATATCAATTGAGAATGCTGTTAAATATAAATACGTAGTAATTTACTATAAAATACACGTGGTAACATTAAATAGTTTAGTTTTAGTTTAAATAATAAGCTAGATCCAAATCATGCACAACCAGTGTAAATAAATCTCCTAGGGAAATAATTACTTCGTGGATTCGTGATGCATTTAAAAGTGAAAATTTCTTAAAATTTGATATTGAAATAACAGGTACAACAGAAAAGGGTGATGGATACATTGGAGACATAACTTTTTTAAACGTTAACGCAGTAAGAGAAAACGGAAAAATTAGGCACTACAATTTAGTTTTAAAACACGGTAAAAAGTGATAGTTTGCGTGAAACAACGCCAGTTCGACTAGCGTTTGAAAGAGAAATTTTTGTTTATAATACCGCCGTTCCAGCGTTTAACAAGTTTCAAGAAGAAAAAAAACTAGGCCCAATTGATTTTATGCCAACCTGTTATAATACTCTTTTATATGACGGAGACGAAGTTATTGTCTTGGAGAACCTTACAAAATTTGGATATGAACTTCACGACAGATTGATACCGATGAACAAAGAGCACTTGAACCGCACTTTAGAAGCATATGCAAAATGGCATTCGTTAGCCTTTGCGTATCGTGATCAAAATTTAGAAGATTTTAATGCAAAGTTTAATAATTTGGAATCTGTCTTTACCATTTTTATATCGGCACTTTTTGGAACATGCACAAGAAAGCATCTGTGAAATCTTGAAAGAAAATAAGGAATTCGAACTTGTAAAGAAATTCAAAGAAAGATTTAGAGATGGATTTAGACAAACGTTCATTCGACTTTTAAATACTGAAGAGCCACAATCAGCTTTATTGCATGGGGATTGCTGGAATAGTAATATGATGTGTAAATATGAAGTAAGTAGTTTTTTGAATAAAAATACCTAGTTTCCAAATAGCCTAGTTTAAAACTAACACGAATTTGTTTAATTTTTTAAAAATGTACTTTGAAAAAAGCTAAAAGTAATTTAAGTTCAATTATATTTTTATATTTAACTCACAATTTTTTTGTCATCTATTTCATTTGTTTAAATTGTCAATTAATGCTGGGGATGCCCCAGGGCTCAGTACTTTCACCAACTCTTTCTTCTTCACATCAACGATCTTCTCTCTTCCACAACCAATCATATCCATAGTTTTGCTGACGATAGTACCCTCCTCTCTAATATTCAATTGAATGAATTTCTCAGATATCTCTTTCATAAGACCTTAAAATAATCTTGAATTGGGGCGCCAAAAATCAGTCCAGTTTAATGTCTCCAAAACACAGTCATGATGGCTATCGCGAAAAAAGTCGGCCAATGCTCATTCGTTACATATGAGCGGACAAGTTCTGCAGAACAAAGAATCGTTTAATATTGTAGGTGTTACTTTTGAGAATAACCTTAACTGGCACAAACACATTACATTCATAACCTAAGCAGCTTTAAAAAAGCTTGGATTCCTTTTTCGAGCCATAAAGTATTTTTCTCCTTCTAATCTATATACTCTGTATGTATCCCGGATCATACCCCCTTTAGAATATTGTTCTGACGTCTGGGGAATGGTGTGTCCTACAATATTTAGCATTCTTGACTTCATCCAGAGAAGAGCTGTTCGTCTTATAAATGATCCTACACTTAAAGAAAAGCGTCCTTCTCTTGCCCAACCACGAGCTGTAGGGGATTTGTCTCTCTTTTATAGTAATTTTCACGGCTTCTGCATCAAAGAGTTGGACAGTATAATTCCTCCTTTGGCAGCTCCCAACAGACCAACACGTAGTACCACATTTATGCATCTTTTAACAGTCCAACTTGAGAGGCCCCAAACTTCCCATTTTGTTCGTTCCTTTCTTCTTAGAGTGTCCAGACTATGGAACCTGCTACCCGCATAAGTTTTTTCTTTTCCCCCAAATCTCCAAATATTTAAGTCTCGTGTGAATAAACTTCCTATTACCACACTTCAGACACCCACGGTACGTTAGTACCTACTTATGCCTTAGCCTTCGTGGAATGTCCCAAGATCAAAAAACATGTGTTTTTAAGCCATTTTATTTTCAAGAAAATATAATTTATTTTCTGCATTACCTAGAAAATTAAAACGAATTTTTTAATTAATTTAAGAAATATGTGCTTTCTAAACCAAAAAAAATACCACCTAAAAATATAAAAGTGGTTTCATACATACATTTTATTTTTGGTTAAAATTTTATTCTTTTGCTATTTAAATTTTGAATTTCGTATATATATATATATATATATATATATATATATATATATATATATATATATATATATATATATATATATATATATATATATATATATATATATATATATATATATATATATATATATATATATATATATATATATATATATATAATATATATATATATATATATATATATAATAATAATTAAAAAGCTTGGTTTTAAAAATATTTTTTTGCAATTTTTTTCATACTTTTTAGAAATTCGCTCAAATTTTTTGATATTTTTTCCTAAAGTGTTTAATTTACTGGGTATTAAATACCACGTGGCAACTTTAAAGGTCATTTTTAGTTCTGGAATAAGCAAGTCAAAATACCAAAAAAAAAAACAATTTTTTATTAGTCATTTAATAAAGGACTTTTGGCCGACACTATATTGTTAGCCTAATATTTGCATCGGATTTGTTTATGACAATATTTACAAATTAAACATTTTTCTAAATGGGTTCAATGTATACTTATCATTATTCCACTATTAAATTAAATGGTTAATTAAATATAATGATAAGCACAATATAATTAACATTTAATCAAGCTAAAGCTATTTAAGTTTATTTTATTTAAGATGTTTTCTGAAAATTAATTTCAAAATTGCTATGTCAAAATTTAGAATTACTAAATCGCTTAATGAAGGAAAACTTGCATCGACAAAAATCCTTAATTTTCTTACTTTTTAACGCAACAAAGAATAAGTAAAGATCTTCCAAAATTATTTACTAAAATATCTTATTGGTATTAGCGGAGTGATTTCGTGAGTCTATCGTGTCGTTTTTTTGGCGTAGAACCAGGTCAAACCAGTTAGGTTCCTTTGAGTATGTCACCGGGCACATGAAATCGTATTTTACGACATTTTTTTGTGGTCTTGAACTTTTAAATTAATAAAAAGTGATTTTTTTGAAATTTAAAAAATATTTTTTCCGTTTCCACCGCCATAACTGTAAAACTATCAAAGATACCAAAAATTTTTTTCTGTCAAATTAAAGCTCACACTGTGGCGCTTTTAATCTTATAAATTGTTTGGGCACAATTTGCACTTTCATCCCTTTAAAAATCAGATAAACTGAAAATATATATTTTTTGTATTGAAATTTTTACCAATCGATAAACTTTTTTATTTTTGAAAATATGTTTATACATGCAGCGAAGAAAATATAGCCAATTAACACCAAAAGTTTTTCAAAAAAAATTTTCCTAGAGCGTATCGTTTGGCAACAGCGATTTTTTTTTAGGCGTAAAAAAGTATTATCGGGACCCAATAGCCCCGCATGCGGATAGCGTGCGTAGTAATACATTAGTAGTGGTGGTTGTCGAAATTTAGAGTGTGCTGTATGTATTTAGAATTTTTAAACAATAAAGCAAATTATTTGTAAGAAAATTGTGTATGATGAATACAAATCTGTTTTACAAATACCTAGAATACAAGGGTTGCTATCATTACTATCAAGTGCTAAAAAAAGAAAGGACAATCTAGCAAAAGAAATTCTGTCAAAAAAATGATATTTTAAAGGGAGAAATTAAAATAAAATATCATAAAGACTGTCGTAAATCTTACACAGATTCTCAAAACTATTATCATAATTTGCAATCAGACAGTGGCGCCGGTCCTTCAAATTATTGTGACCCTAAACTTAAATGCGATAGTTTCAATATTAGAAAAATGTGTTTTTTTGCAACAATAGTAAAAAAAAAAAAAAACAAAAGTTAATAAAAAAATCTGTTTAAACAAGTAATTTAAATATTATTATGTACCTGCATAGTATAGTTGGTACCTTTCTATTAGTTTATATTTTGTACTGAAACAAAATACGAATTTCAATTTTATCCTTATAAATAATGTTTAGGGTATTTATTTTTTTACATAGTACTAAATCTTTTATGGTAGTAGAAAAGCTACCTATCAAAAAAATAATAAAGCTGCCAGAAATAGAAAAGGCATTAATATTATATCTAAATTACGTGGCTATGAAGATTTATTTGCGTTTGATGAGAAATATCATAAATTCTGTTACAAAATCGCACAAAAATAGGAAAACGGTTTCCGAACCTATCCGAAAATAGTTCGACAATATCTACCTCTTCTGCGGGTATTGGTAGTGATGTTCAGATAGATCTTTTACTTCCTAAAGAAATGTCCAAAATTTAAACTTTATAGTAGTTATGTAGTACTATGTCAACCCAAAATTGAATTTCCAACATTACTTGTGTGAAAGAAGGCCTAAAATGTTGTAAGGAGTGTAAATCTCGTTCCTGCAATAACATTATTAAAGATTTTGAGGCAGAAATGGATTAAATTTACGAAAAATACTAATAATGAAGCGCCTAAATAACTACTTACATATTACATTTTTGGGTCTGGTAAAGAAAATCACACACGGAATTGAACGATTTTTAAATTTGCAATGTAAAATATACTTTAAGTATTATTATTTAAGGCAAAAAAATGCGGATGATGTGGTTTTCACCAAGAAAAGAGCAATAAAAATTTTAAGAATTGGTCATTATTTGACATTTTATTTCAACTGTTTTACGATTTACATGTAAAAATACATGCACCGCTTTAAGACGTTTACAGTGTGGCTAAACGGAAATATTATTAATTTATAATAAAAAACTTTGTCACTACCATTAAGATAAGTTTCATTAAATCAAAAATATTTGAAATTCGAGCCAGTTACAAATATAATTGGGGAACATAAAAAGCCGCTTTAACTTACCAGCAGTAATCATGACCGACCAGAACGACGCATTTATATTAAAAAAAATTACAATTTAACGAGGAAAACCTAACCGGAACTAACAAAAACTAGTTAATAGTTTAAAAGTTGTTATTTGTTAGTTCTGGTTAGTTTTATATAAAAAACAACCTTCAATAATAACAAATTATTACAAAAAGTCTGGCAACATTGCTTATTCAAGCAGCATTTAGACATGTCAAAGAACGGCATCGTATCATCTCTTTATATGGAAAAAAAGAGAAATTATATATTCCTGTTTAAAAAAGACGTTTAACGAAGCCCTAGTTTATATTTTATGTACTATATTTCTTAAATTTAATTAAAAGACATAAAGCATCCGCAATTTTTTGTTGCTAAAAATGATTCAAAAATAATAAACTTTTGAATGTATAATCAAAAAATAACAAATCCCGTGGGTGGTTTTCTTTACCAGCAACCAATAAAAAAGTTTAATTAACCTACTAACTAGGTGGGTAATTAATAACAATGATTGGTATTTTTTGTATGGGTTTAAAAATCTACCCACCTGTTTTGGATATTTAGAATTTTCCTTTTCTAAACAACTTAAGCAGCCCTTAGATCTGCGTTTAAACCTGTTGATAAAACTTTAACTACTACATTCCCACCGGACCATAATTAAGATCTTTGCAGTCGGCCGGCTCGCTAAGCCAAGCGCGCAAAAATATGAGTTTCGCCGTTAAAAAAATATCAGTAACTTAATACTATAACAGGAATCTAAAAAATGTTTGTTTTAAAAACTTTTTTTAAACATTAGCTACAATTTGTACGCAGCATGTATATATAAATTTTCAATAATAAACTTTTTTCTCGATTGCCTAAAATTACGCTACTAAAAATAACAATTTTGAGTTTCGTACTATTTTAAAAATTTAACAAAAAAAAATTAGCTTCAAATGGGACGTTGTTCGAAGCGCTATTGTGTCTACTTTAATCTAAAAAAAAATTAACCTGATAGCATGAATATTATTAGAGATATAGCAGTAGAGATGTTAAAAAACGTATTTTATTGAAAACCGATTTTTTCTGGGTTTTTTCGAAATAAAAAATCTCTCGACCACTAAAAAATGTCGTAAAAAGTGATTTCGTGTACACGATTACCTTATTAAAGAATCGCACTAAGTCTGGTTTGGTTCTACGCCGGTTTTTTTTTCTCGATAACTAAGCGACTTTCCTTCCAAATTTTACTCCACTATATATTATATTAAAATAAATTTGACGCTAATGTTAGGCCGATATAATTTCCTGATGTCACTGAAATTAATTTTGAGTTGATTTTACAAGGCATTTAATTCGTATCAAATAAATATTTCTTTCTTTTTTTTTATCTTGGGACAGTCCACGAAGGCTGATGCCTAAGTACTAACCTACCGTGGGTGTCTTCAGTGTGGTGAGAGGGAGTTTGTTCACACGGGACTTAAATTTTTGGAGATTGGGAGGAGAAGGGAAAACTTCTGCTGGCAGCAGGTTCCATAGTCTTGACACTCTAGGGATGAAGGAACGAAGAAAGCGGGAAGTTCGGGGCCTCTCTAACTGAACTGTAAAAGGATGCATAAAAGTTGCACTACGTGTTGCTCTGTTGGGAGCTGCCAGAGAAGGAATTATACTGGTCAACTCCTCTGAGCAGAAGCCGTGAAAATACCTATAGAAGAGCGACAGATCCCCTACAGCTCTACGGTGGGCAAGAAGAGGAAGCCTTTCTGTGAGCGTTGGAATCATTAATAAGACGAACGGCTCTTCTTTGAATGGAGTCCAGAATGCTAAGTGTTGTAGGGGACGCCATTCCCCAGACATGAGAACAACATTCTAGAGAGGGTCTGATTTGGGATACATACAGAGTGTACAGATTGGAAGAAGAGAAATATTTTCTGGCTCGGAAGAGAAATCCAATCTTTTTTGAAGCTGCCGAAGCTATGGATAAAATGTGTTTGTGCCAGTTGAGGTTATTCTCAAAAGTAACGCCGACAAGATTAAAACGACTCTTTGTTCTGCAGAACTTGGCCGCTCATATGTAAGGGATGAGCATTTGCAGACTATTTTCGCGACAGCGAACATGACTGTGTTTTCGAGGCATTAAACTGAACAAGATTTTTGGCGCCCCAATCCAAGATAAGTTTGAGGTCTTGTGAAAGAGATGTCTGCATTGACCTACGCTTGTTTTCGAAATCAGGATTGCACGGTGGCTTAAGAAATTGAATACTAGCCTCCACTCTAGTATTCAATTACTACTGTGTAGAAGAAACAGCGTGGGTGCCAGTACTGAGCCCTGGGGCACCCCAGCATTAATTTGGTAGAAGCTGGAGGAATGACCATCTACACTAACTGATATACGTCGATTAGAAAGGAAACTGGAAAGCCAAGAGCAAAGCTTAGGTGGAAGACCGTAAGAAGGAAGTTTGTTAAGAAGCCCATCATGCCAGACCTGATCGAAAGCTTTGGATATGTCAAGAGCAACGATCTGGGATTCACCAAGAAACTCAACGGAATTGTTCCAGTTGTGTAAGACAAAGGAAAGAAGATCAGCTGTGGATCTACTGTGACGGAATCCATATTGTCTATCATGTAAGATCTTATGTTTTTCCAGATACTTAAAGATTTGGAAATTAATGAATTTTTCCATTACTTTGCAAACAACTGAAAGAAGAGATATAGGTCTATAGTTGGAAGGGAGACTTTTGGATCCTTTTTGGGGACAGGTTGCACACGTGCAGCTTTCCAACTCTCCGGGAAAATGCCCGTGTCGTAAGAGATTCGAAAGAGGCGAGTTAAGATGGGTGCAAGCACGGGAGTACATTTTTTAAGACGATTGCTGGTATGCCATCCAGCCCAGACGATTTTAGTGTTAAGAAGAAAGAACACGCTTGATCTGTTTGACTTTAAAATTATATCGGACATTTTATGAGAAACAGGGACAACTGTTGGAAGGGGAAGATTAATAGGAGGATCAATCGTAGAATTGGCAGCAAATTGTTTGGCAAATAGTTCGGCTTTTCCTTTGGAGGTAGAGACAATTCCATCTTCAGAGATTAATGGTGGAAAAGAATTTGTGCAAAAGTTCTGACTAATATTTTTGGCAAAGGACCAGAAAGCTTTACTGCCATTTAAACAAGAGAAAATTTTATCTTTTATTCGATTGTTAAAACGGTCTTTTGCTTCTGAGATCTGAGTCTGATTATACTGATTTCTCGCTTCGATGCTAGCCTGTCGATTTTCGGGACTGGGGTTTTGAAGAAACTTTTTGTGGGCTTGAATTTTTAAAAGTCTGGCTTTGTCACAGGATTTAGAAAACCACGGTTTGTGATTTGAAGTTATGGGGTTCTTTTTAGTGTGGGGAATATAGGACTCAATGCCTAGTTGAATTGTTTCGGTAATTTGTTTACATTTTTCGGAAGGATCGAAAGTAGAAAAGCAGGTAGGATCCCAAGGGGAACTGGCACAGAAATCTCTCAGACCATCCCAGTCGGCCGAATTGTAGTGCCAGACGGTTCGTGGCGGCATGCTTTCAGTTGCCTCAAAATGAGTGGAGTAAGATACGGTGACCAAACCATGGTCAGAGCGACCAAGGGGAGCAGTTACTGATGCTTGATAGAGTTCGGGGGTGGAAGTAAGAAAGAGATCTAGGGGGTTAGAATTATGGGTGGGAACCCTAGGAAAGTAGGTAGGTTCCATAATTAGATTGGTGAGCGAGTTGCTGATTGCGAAATTTTCTGCTGTTCTGCCTTGTGTATCAGTTTTTGTGGATCCTAGCCAATCCTTATTATGAACATTAAAATCCCCGAGAACGATTACTTCGGCCAATGGAAACTGGGCAATAATATTGTCGATCTTTATTGAAAGGAAATCAAAGAGCTCGTTGTAGGTTGTCGGACGGGGACCGGTATATACAGCAGATAAATTTGGTAGAAGATCTGAAAGAAAGTTTAAGCCAAAGAATATCAGGCCTACCCGATTCGAGGTTAGAAACCCTAGCACAAGCTAGGTCGTTGCGAATAAGCACAAACGCCGCCATGGGGTCGAAAAGGTGAAATGAGTTCATAACCTGGGAAAAGGAGGTGGTTGGTTGCTGTTTTGGGACTTACTTGGGTTTCGGTGAGAAATAGTATGTGGGGTTTGGAGGATTGAAGCTAATGGTGAACAGAGTTTACGTTGGAGTTAAGCCCACATATATTTGTGAAGGATATCAGACTTTTCGATGGTGGCCCCCCAAATGTACCCCTCGCCCGGAGAACCGAATGGAGGGGTGAGACTTCACGAGTCCTTTAAAAGGCAAGTGGGGTGGTACCGCCTCAGGCGAGGAAAGCTCCTCTACCACCTACTACTGCTCTACAACTGTTCTTTAATTAATTTGTTTAACTAAAATATATATCCAGCTATCAAAATTTAATAGTACCACACTGAAAAAATAGAGCGTTTTGGCTCAAAGCCCCAAGCTCTTGAGTTTTTTTTTGATCGCCACTTCTTGTAGACAAAGAAAATATTTTGCTTCAAGCAATTTGTTAAGTTAAAAGAATTTATATTGAAGCTAGAAAAATGGTTCTTTTGAAACAAAAACAATATTCTCTTGTTTGTTTTTACTGCAGACAACATCCAAAGTTCTTGTTTTAAAATCGTGGAAATTAAGTTTTTGATTCAAGGATAAATGTTTTGCATATAAAATTCAAGCTTTTGCTTTAAAATTCCTGATGTTATTGGGAAAAGACCGCGTGATTTGAAAGATCTTTTGACAAGATTACGGTAACCGATGCAACCAGTCTTTTAGCGCAAGAAGAAAAGTATAAATTTCCAGTCGTACGCTTTTGGCGCGAGAACAACAATCCTCACCACAAATGCTCACGCCACTACTACCCATTTTCGCAATTCGCGAAGCTGATTCCTGATCCGGTTTTACTGTTTTGAGTGTGGTGTGCGTGCAACGTGAGGAATGGCGATGCAAATAAAAGAATTTTTGGACCAGTACCGTCTAAGCCATTTGCTGACAAAATTTGAAGGCAAGTATGTGTTTTTTTTAAAAAAAATTGCTTGAGGTTGGAGGACATTATGTAAATTGTGAAATATTGTTTTTATTATCTTAAAATTGCAAGGTCGAGTCTAACGCCGGTAATGGACGCCATGCATGCTTCATTTTGTTTTTTTTAGAGGCTAATAATCAACTTCCCTTCCTAGACACTCTTATAATCAAGAAAAACGACGGAAGTTTGGGTCACACTGTGTATCGTAAACCTACCCATACCAACAGATACCTTAATGCCAAATCACACCACCACCCGGCACAGCTGAATTCAGTAGTGAAGACCCTAACACACCGAGCCCAATCTCTGGCAGATGAAAACCACATAGACAGTGAACTAAAAACACTGCAGGAAGCCCTAACAAACAACGGTTTTAGACGAGATGCAGTCCGTAAAGCCCTAAAAACAAAGCCACGAAAACAAGAAACAGAAGAAAACAACAAGAAAGCATTCCTTCCATACGTCCAAGGCACCACAGACAGAATAGGTAGAGTCCTTAAAAGACACAACATCGAAACAGTGTACACAACAGCCCAAAAAATCAAAGATATTTTACCAACGGCAAAGGACAAATTCCATTTGGAAAACCAAGGAGTGTACGAAATACCATGTGCAGGATGCAACTCTTCATACATAGGACAGACAAATAGAAAAATAAGTGCCCGCAGGGACGAACACAAAAACTCGGTAAAAAACAAAATAACCACGTCAGCTCTTACACAACACACTCTTAACACAGGACATAAAATCAACTTTGAGGGAACAAAAACAATCTGTACGAGCCAGAACTTACATACCAGAATTATAAGAGAAGCAATAGAAATAGAAAAACGACCGGACAACCTCAACAAAAGAGATGACACCCAACGCCTGCCATCTACGTGGAAAACAACCTTACTAGGCCGCAAAATAAATAGACAAACTCCAGCTCAACCTGAATCACAAGAAGCTCCGAGTATAACTGAGATAAGCAGACCACTGACGAGAAGTCAAAGACGCGCTCTGATTGGCCAGACCAGCGCCGCCCAATCAGAAAACGCAGCGAGCGCACAAAACCAGCCGTGTGTTGCAAAATAGTATTTTACGTTATAAGGCCGGTAGGTGACTTGTTACGACAGTAGATATTATGGACGAGGCGACGCAGGAGCCGAGTCAAATATCTGAACGAGTACGTAACAACACCTAACGGCCGTGTATCGTATGTTATTTTTATTTCATACTGTCTTTGCTACTAATAAAGTTAAAATAATATATTATATTCTTTTATGACACTATTTTCCAAATTTGTTTTGTGTAACATTAATTTTTGCGGCTATCGCAGAAAGCCGGTCCAAAGCTAAAATGTCAAAAATATTCGTACCTATCTTTTGATTTCCTGTGTCACTTTAATGTCAACAATGGCGGAATTAAGTATGCATAGTGAAATGATGCTTCCTGATGAAATTTTAACAAAATCGGAGGAAGCTCAAGAAAAGTTAATTCCTTTAAAATCTAAAACGCGATACGAAAAAGAATTTCAGCAATTTGTTAACTGGAAAATTGAACATGTCTGGAAGTAATTCAGGAAGATGTGCTTTTGGCATATTTTTTAGATGCTGTAAGTTTTTATATCACATTTTTGGTTGTTCTACGATTGTTGTTTTTAGTCAAAAAATAAATGGTTCATCATTATGGGCAAAATACTCAATGCTCAAATCAACGCTGCTTGTTCACGAGAAAACTGATATATTTAAGGACGGTCCAAACTTTTTTTTAAACAATTTTAGTTACATAGAATCATCAGTTTTGGATGTAATATAATTATCTTATATTACATTCAAATATTGAGTTTACTAAAATTGGTAGAAAATTTTATTTCAGCAATAATTCTACTATAGATCTATATGCCCTATAAAATCTAGGCGCTAAGGATGGTTCAAACTTTTTTCTACCGATTTTAGTTACATAGAAACACCAGTTTCGGATGTAATATATCTTAAGTTACTTTTTAATATTAAGTTTACTTTACTAAAACTGGTAGAAAATTTTATTTCAGCAATAAGCTACTATAGATCTATGTATAGTATATATCCTATAAAACCTACAAGCTAAGGATGGTTCAAACTATTTTTTTAAATTTTAGTTAAATAGAAATACCAGTTTCGGATGTAATATTTCTTAAATTATTTTTTAAATATTAAGTTTTCTTTACTAAAACTGGTACAAAATTTTATTTCAGCAATAAGCTACTATAGATCTATGTATAGTATATGCTCTATAAAACCTACAAGCTAAGAATGGTTCAAACTATTTTTCTACGGATTTTAGTTAAATAGAAAAACCAGTTTCGGATGTAATATATCTTGAATTACTTTTTAATATTAAGTTTTCTTTACTAAAACTGGTAGAAAATTTTATTTCAGCAATAAGTCTACCACGTATAGATCTTTATTTCTTATTATTAGGTAATTACAGGCATTTATTTAATAGAAGTTGTCAGGTGGATTATTCGCCTTTGAAAAAGGATGAAATAGACAAATAATTAAGGTGCATCTACAAATTGTTGTGAAATCGCAAGGTCGCGAACGTTAAGAAACTCTTGTATTTCATGACATAAAAAAGAATCATCGTAACTTAACTTATTTGACTTACCAATTACAAAACTGTGATTTAAAAACAGATTCAAGAAGTACGTTTTAAAAACGTTGAAGAGAGTCTTTTAAGGATTTCAGCAAAGATTCGACTACTTCCTAACTTAAAACGCAACAGAATTGTTTCAAAGTATTATATATACCTGGTTAAGTACCAACATTTGTCCATCGGAGATTCCCCACATATTCTCCACTAACAAAAGAAGATGCCCAAGAGTTCCAAAGGTATTTAAACGCAAAAATGAAAATTTAGAAGTAGATTACTTGCTTTTGTTAATTTTTTTGAATTTCTAATAAAAAAATATAAGGTATTTCTAAGATATTGTTGTATTTATTTTAATTAGAATGGTTTTTAATTTTCTCACAAAATCGTCATAAGTTAGTACTTCGAAAACAGTTCGATCTGAACGTGTCTTTAGACAATGTTGACATGTCGACACATTGTGTCAAAAAATGATTGACGTTTTTGTTTTTATCTAAATGTCATTATAACAGTCCGGTAAGTGTTGCTAGGCAACACTTACCGGCCTAGACCGGTAAATCGCATTTACCGGACTCAAATTGTTAACGTAATTATGTATATACCGGACAGTATGAAATAAACACATTTTTTGCAAGTTTTATTCTATTTTTTCTAACCCCCGGATCATCAAAACATGACCATTAATCAAATAAATAATTAAAACTAACTATAATTAACATATCTTGTCAAATAATGCATAAATTAAGCTTTTTAGTTTGTAACCCTAAAGCTTTGCATAATTCTTAAGGGGGCGTGCCCATGAATCTTTCGCCGTCGGAAAGTTTTCAGCTCGCCTAATTTTGTAATTATCAAAACGAGGGTTTGCAGGTCGGAAATTCGCTTATTGCAGGAGAAGTACTGAAGCGATTTTCTTTTTCTTTTCATAGTAAGATAGCCCTAGTAAACCGGGATAATCTAAAGCTAAGTTTAACTCTCTAGGGTCTATAATAAAGTTTTAATCATATAAATACACGGGTAAAAAATCCCGAAAATCATCCTTCTTCGCGGAAAAGCCGTTGGGAAATCTAAATACTTAATGGGATGTTCTCAGGGGTGGTTTTTCAGTTTAGATAATATTAAAACGCGTAATTCAAGATATGGTACGCGAATTTTTATCATTTGGTTCGCGAATAATCCGAAAATTAAGGGTCGCGTAGCCGTATAATTTCTTCTAAATTTGCTAATAGAACAAAGCCTTTCGGGAATCAAAAATCGGGGCGTATACCAAGGCTCGCGATTGGCCGAAAGGATCTATTACGCAGTTAGAAATAGCTAAAACAAATAAAATGACACGGTTTTAGGCAGAAGTCAAGAGATTCGTGAAGATAGTTGAACAGAGAGTCTCTCAGCCCTCTAACGTCCGAAGTTAGACCTCAGGTTGATCGGTGCGCTTACTGTATTGCCTATAATATACCCTAGACTTGCACATACTAGGTGAAAAAGGGGATCAGTACTTGTGGATTGGCCATTCCGTTCCAAAAGCCAGTTGGTATTTGACGGAATTTCCTTTCCTGAAAAAGTGGAGATATTCAGCAGATTATCGCGACGCGTTTTTTATCGGTATAGTAAGAAGGTACAGGAAAGTCCGCGGAGTACTAGTGACTGCCTACGTCAGTACTCAGGAGTTGGGATAGCGCGCTATCGCTCCATTAGGTAAAAGCTTTCCTTTCTGAAAAATCCGTTAAAGTTTTCCGAGCCCCTACGAAATCCAGCTGGTCCATAATTGTTGGTCAGTCCGGGAGAATAGTTTGGGATAGATCTCTTAAAAAACTTATAGAAAAACGCTAGCCAATGGTAATTTCTGATTAATCAATGTTAAGTGATTTGCTCCTGATTTCAGTCAAGATCCGGCCCGCACGCACCGGCAATTTCCCGAAATAGACATTTTCTCTGCAAATAGCTGATTTAGTTTGTGATAAAATTAAAAGTCGCGCTAAGTCCTATAGTTTTTTGCAAATTTTACCTGATTGGACTTTTTCTTTTTAAATGTAAAAACTTATAAGAAAAACCTCATTTTTCTTATTTTTATATTTTTATTAATTGTAAGTCTTTAATAAGACATATCAGCATTTGTAAATTTTTATCTTTTGTAAATTAGCCACTCTGGACTAATTCTAACTTTAAAATTAATCTTAGATAATAAGTGTTAATTAATTGTATATAAAACTTAATTTATATTTGTAAAAATTGAAAGCTAAATTGAATGTTGATATAACCTCACTTTTTTGTAAAACTTGTAATAGTTTGCAGAATAAGGGTTTTATTCAGGATTTAAAACTTATGTTTTTAATTTTTGCTAATTATCTTGAGTGATTACATTATAATTGGCAACTTAAATTTTTAATTTTTATCTTGAACTGATTTAGTAAAATTAAAATCAGTTATCTAGAAGTATAACTTGTTTTAAATAAAGTAAATGAGCTTTCAATTTTTAATTAGTTATTAACTATTAAGTATTAATTAACTTTTGATAATTAATCAAAATTAATTAAACTCAAAATCAATATCAAACCACGGACTAAATAGACGTGAAAGTGTTATAAAAAACTTAAGTGGAAAGACACTGTGAAAAATCCCGCACTTTTCGTGAGTGAAAAACTTTTTAAATAGCACAGTAGGACTTTAGGTGCTTAAAAACAGATAGGCATTTAGCAAACCTAATTTGTTAAAAACAAAATTAAATTAATTAGTTTTAGGGAAAATTTTGTAAATTATAATTTTAAGTTTTTATAAAACTTGTAAAGAGCTCTTAAAAACGACTGACAAATTTCCCATTTCCCTAAAATTTTCTTAAGTGCCAATTCTGCTCCTTTTAATTATTTCAATAAATTTTCTTTTTATTAATTTTCCATTATGGAAAATTTTAATTCTAATAGCATGCACCCTCCTACTTCTGAAGCTATAGTAGCTCATGAAATACATCTTCCAACCGGCACAAATCGCCCTTTATTTTCATCAAGTCACATTATTGGGGCGGTGAACACTCATTCTGGTTCACCGGGAGGAAGGCGGGTTTTCCCCTCATCCTACGGGATGAATGTGACTTCCCTTGATAATACTTATGACAGTGAAAATTTAATGTATAATACTATTAGCGGTTTAGCTTACAAAAATAGTTCTAGGTTTGAGGCCGCCACGCCGGAAGAAATCCAATTAGGGACAAATAGGACTTCGGTGAACGCGGTTTCCAAAACCCGTACCGGGCCTGGAAAATCAGGATCCGTATTGGATAAAATTAAATTTTTTGAAACCATATCAGAAGCGTCCGCAGATACCCTAAGCGGGATAAGACCCCTTAGGCCCAATACGCCTGATTATAATTTAAAATTTTTTAATCCTCTTAAACAGCTAGAACCGGCTGATCGGCAACACGTGCACGCCGCAAAGCTTCAGTTGATAACCAGAAAACATCAAGTAAACTTCCGAAGAAGATGGATGAGAGGCCATCGAAACGTCAAGCTGCAAATAGTCAAAGTACACGAGTTACCCGAGAATCTACACCGTCACATTACACTCGTGAAAACATTCGCCTAAACATATATATATATATATATATATATATATATATATATATATATATATATATATATATATATATATATATATATATATATATATATATATATATATATATATATATATATATATATAATATTGCAGTAAAGTCCGTGACCCCCATTCTTTTTGCAATTATTTTCGTATTTTCGATAAGGTGTCCCCTTAGACGCCACCGGACTTAGTAATTTGAATTTAATTAGGACCTTATTACTACAAATAATGCTGACAAATTTCAAGAAAATTGGCTACAGGGTATTTAAGATAATACAAAAAAACATTTTTTTGTATTATCTTTTTTTACACCCTGTATTTTAGAAACTATACCTTTTAATGAACACTGTATGTATTTTATATCATAAAAACATATCTCTGAAAAGGTTAAAGGTAGGGCAGCTAAGTTTGGTAAACATGTTTATTTTCTAACCTTGCATGTTGCTGATTTAGGGTCATCATGAAGTGGCAAATAGCATTGAGGGTCAAGTAGGATTTCTTTCGCCTTATGATTATAAGTATCTCTCAGCATGATGACAGTTACATTCCCTTTATCAGCCCGTGTGACTATAAGCTCCTCATGACTCTTCAGAAATTCTCTGGCATTGTTAAACAAAGTATGCAAATAACTGTTGTTTTGTGGAGCCTTGTAAAAATTAGTTAAAATGTTAGTGATTTTTGCTCTATGTATGTTTTTAAGATTTTCCGGGAAATAATAAATTATGTTTTCAATGTCTGCTAATAATCTTTTAATTGAAATGTCTTTTACTGTTGGAGGAATTGCAAATTTGAATCCCAATGCCAGAAAACCCTGAACCTCTCGAGGAATATCAACATCTGTTAGGTTTCTGATCCAGTTTTCTTGAGTTTTAATTAAGTTTTGGTTTTGTTTTAATTTTAAGTTTGAATTTTTTTTTTAAATTGATAGATTTAGTATTATTAAATTGTTTGTTATAAGTGGATTTTTGTTTGTGTTTGAAATTGTTTATTAGTATTACTGGTTAATTGTTTTTTAATTCTTCTGTAATCTGGATCAGAGACCTTTCTACATTGTTAATGGATTTTATTGTTGTTGAGATTTCCAAGTTTAGAACTTTGTTCGCTAACCTGCTATAAAATTGATTTGCTCGTTGTCCCGTAGCACCATCCTCCACTTCTATTATGTTTTTTAATGTTTTTGTGCGATCTTCTATGTGTTTTGGTGTGAGTCCTTGTGTTCTGCATGTCAACAAGAATATTCTTCTGTTCCTAAGGGATGCTAGTTTCGTGTTGTTGCGTGCCCATTGTTTAAGTAAACCTACTGTATGTACTCCATATTGGTGTGCAATAGTTTGGTAAAACCCCATTCCTATAATATAATGATAAGGGTAGTCTTGACCGACTAGTTAACTAACAAGTCCTAAAATCTTGAGGGTTCGGTCTGTGAGGGCTTTTTTAAATGGAAAAAGAAAAACTCTTTTTTACTACGCCAAGCTTTCTGGAATGTTTATTCCCTTTTTCTTAGGCTACAATAGAAGTACAAGATCTTAGTGAAATAAAGTAAAACCATTTTTTTATAATTTACCTTGTGTGCAAAGTAAGTTAAATGTTAACAAAATCAACATCCTGTATGGAACTTTTGAGCTAGTGTTTTGCCCGCACAATTAACATTATTTAAAGACTAATTATTATTACATTGTTTTCTTATAAAAATAAAGGATTTCTATACCACCACGCATGGAGATTTTTTAACTGACCTATACCAGAGTCTATTAAGATTAATAAACTATGACCTATACGAAGTTACTTTTTTGATGTTTGAGATGAGAGTATTTCTTAAACGTTTTGATTGATTGATCCGTTTTTTGGCTTTGATTTCTTCCAGGAAATCGTTCGCCAGCTCTCCCCCTTTCCAGACACGCGTTGCAGGCAACGTGAGCTTTCCCAGGGCTTTGTCAGTGGAATCACCGGATTGTCGGGCTCGAAGCCCCCGGAAATTCCGAAATTTTCACAAAACTTAAAATTTTCCAAAATATTTTCTTATCGATGCAAGGCACAAAAAATGGACATCCGACCAAGGACCGCTACCGGTATCGCGCATAACCGTTTTCTGTCAGTACTGCTCCTTCCTGCTGAGCGCGCAACCATCTTCCGCCATTAGGAAAATTCCTCGTGCGTGGGGCTCCCAGAAAGAAACAGATATAGGAATCATCGCTCACGGCGCTTAGCCCCAGAAGAAGGACTCCATCGTTTGGCTTGAGTTTCTTCTTGATCCCCGATGGTAAAAGCCGTTGATACAGCTCCTTCAGCCGCCTTCCCGGAAAAAACTATGTAGTTTTTTTATCGCGAGCACTTTACTGATCGGAGGTCAAATAGGAACTGTCTTAAACATTTTTTTCCCCGGGTTTTTTTGTAAAAAAGAAATTCCATTGGAAGTTCGTTACTTATCTCACAGAGGTAGGTGTGAAACGGAGAATGCGGTTTTATGTTGTCGAAAACCTTTCGTCAGAAAATCCTTGTCTCTCACACAAAGATTGACTGTGATTTAAAGAAACCTGTAGTTGTCGGTACGATATATCTAAATTATCCATTTTATAGGAATCTGTAAAATTGAACAATCCTTGTCTGTCACTCAAGGACTGTTTTTGACTGAAAGGACTAGATGGCGAATATTTGCGACTGGCTAAAGCTACATCCAATGCCACGTTAGATGGAGCTGCAGCCACCCGACTGTCCTTTATGTTGAATTGTTTGACGGAAATTGCTCTGTTAAGAGATAATTTAAACGTTATAAGTCTGATTAAAAGAGACAATGGAGAAAAAAACTCCATTGTCTCTTTTAATCAGACTTATAACGTTTAAATTATCTCTTAACAGAGCAATTTCCGTCAAACAATTCAACATAAAGGACAGTCGGGTCAAGGGTAGTAAACTTAACAAGGAGTGCTCGATTTTTACTATTTGTCCGCAGATATAGGTTATGTTTGGACGTCACCCGTTTGCCCATTTTGCCCGGAAGGCAGATTTATTTTATTAATTTTTGTTCAATATTCAACTTTTAAAAACTATTTTGGATATGTACTTAATATTAGAACTGTAATCTACAATATTTTTTAAAAATTAAGACTTTATATTACTTGTAAACAAAACAAACAGGCAAACAGATTACGTCACAAATACCGAATTGACTTTTAAATTGATTTATATGGGCTTAAATGGGATCGAGCACTCCTTGTTAGGTTTATCTTCGTTGGGTTTATCACCCTTGCAGTCGGGTGGCTGCAGCTCCATCTAACGTGGCATTGGATGTAGCTTTAGCCAGTCGCAAATATTTGCCATCTAGTCCTTTCAGTCAAAAACAGTCCTTGAGTGACAGACAAGGATTGTTCAATTTTACAGATTCCTATAAAATGGATAATTTAGATATATCGTACCGACAACTACAGGTTTCTTTAAATCACAGTCAATGAGTCAATCAAATCAGATTATTTTGGATTAAACCAACCAATTCAGGTAGATATTGAACTATAACGCGTATCACACTGAAAAAAAAAAATAAACCTGGTGCTAGGACCAGTGGCGTGTCAACCTTTCAGGGCGGGGGGGGGCCCAAGTTTAAAGGGGCGCTCTATTTCTTAAAACATTTTTATTTAAAAAAAACACACCAATAAACAAACAAATCATATTTGAAACTTTAGGCCAGAAAGGAAAAATAATGACAATATAAAAAATGTTCTTACCCAGCAGTTTTTTTGAAAAAATCTTGTAATTTTTGGCTGTGTGTTGCGCTAACATCTTTTTTTTTTTACGATATTTCTTCCTGAACTCAGCACCTGACTTTTTTTCTTTTTATCCATTTTTACTCTTAACAAGTTTACCCTTGCATAGACAATAAACGACTAAATAACACCACAAAGAGGGAATATATACCAGAAATAAATAAATAGTTTGAAATCTGCCGATTTGAATATTGGAATTTTTTACACCGGGCCCACGGCCGAGAAATTTTGTATACTGGGGTTTTTTGGGCGCTG